>CM053274.1:59567796-59709540 GCA_028583415.1 Protea cynaroides
CCATCAGTCTGTCCAATCATAGTCTGATCACCTAGGTGGGTCGGACAAACTTATCCTCATGCTTTGTACCTTGGATATGTGACACGTGCCCCATTTTCTAAGGTCCATCTCAGATTCTCCATCCATGGCCAGATTTTAATCCATGACTATTTTCCCCCAACAAGCATCAAGATAACAAACATAGCATATTATTCTCAATCAAATTAATGTCTCAATGTGTATCAGACTGGATTATCTAGATATATGGTTAGATCTCTTTAAAATATCATCATCAAGATCAACACCTCTAGTATCTTCAAAACAGCCAAGATCAAAGGCTCAGATCTCACATCAAGTTTAATCATAATCAGACTAAGATCCAATGGTTCAAATTCTTTTAAATCACTTCATCATGATCAGATTAGGAAATCAATGGCTTAGATCACTCCTAATGTCAATCCAATTGTTCAAATCTCTCAAAATCATAATCTAACCGTTCAGACTCATTTACATCAATCATTAAGACAATTTGATGGTTCAGATTCATTTATATCACTCATGATCAAGATCCAACGGTTTATATTGCGCATAATGATAATCTAACCGTTCGAATTCCTCTAAATCATTCATAATCAAGATCCAATGGTTCAGATTCAACTAAGATGCTCATGATCAAGATCTAATGGTCTATATTTCATATCACTCATGATCAATGGCTAGATTCATTTTATTACAAGATCCAAATCAAAATTAAACATCCAATGGCTCACAATTAATATTCTCTCATGATCCAAATAAATATCAATCTTTCAATGGCTCACAATTAATCATATCAAAAACTCAAGATCAATTACTAGATTTTAACCACATCAAATTCCAAAATCAATGGTCCAATTTCATTAAAATTCCAAGCATACGGGATCAATCAACTTCATCATATTTCCACATAATTAGATCAAATTCCATAATCGAATCAAATCCATTCAATTTCCACACAATTGGATCAATTCCATTCAAGTTCCACAATCGGATCAAATCCATTCAATTTCCATACAATTTGATCAATTCCATTCAAATTCCACACAATCGGATCAATTCCATTCAAATTAAAATTCAGATCATAGTTGGATCATTCACGTTAAATTTCAAAATCATGACATATTTCATCACATTAAATTTCAAACCAATTAACAGATTATTCATATTGCAATTTCAAGCATGCGGACCGATTAACCATATTGCAATTTCAAGAATATGGACAGGTTAATCATATTGCAATTTTAAATCAATGGCTAAATTAAAATTCTCCATGGTTTAGATCAATAAGGAGAGAGAGGGTCTGATGGCTGAGTGTATGTAGGGACAAGCGGTGGTGATATGGAGTGGGTTTTGAGTTGGGAGTGATACGTGTGGTGCACAGGTGGTATGGGTTTTTGTAACAGATGGCCAGATTTTGGAGAATGGGAGAGTTAATGGGTGAAGTTGGTCGGTGGCTGTAGGTGTGACCAGCAAGGTGTCACATGAGTATGGTGGAAATAATGGAGGAAATCAGGAGCAGGTGTTGGCCATGAAGAGGGGTTGTAGCAGATGGGAGATGGAAGTATAGCAGGTAGGTTACATAGGTAAAGGATCTTACCTCGTCGGCTTATTCTTCTTCTTTTTCTCCTGCTCCTCTCTTCCGATCTACCTCCTCTTGCTTCTTCTTTTGCTGCACCACCCGAGCCAAAGCCCAGGCCTCTTCTCCCTTCTTCTGATCTTCTTCTTCTCCTTTAGCTTCTCTCTGAGTCCTCACCCATGCTATGGTTCTTCCCACGATCTCTATATCCCTTAGAGTTCTTTTTTTTTCTTCCCCAGCCCCCCAACTCTTTCTCTCCTCTCTGTATCTCACTCCTCTCTTCTCCCGCTCAATCTCAGATTTTCTCTATACTTCTGGTTTTTTTCCCTTTGAAAGCCGCAACCCTCTCTTTCGGTTCAAGTTCTCTCTCTATTCTCTTCTTTCCTCCCACCGACCTTTCCTAATTTCTTCTCTCTCCAGCTTGTCTCTCTCTGGATCACCCTCTCCTCCTTTTTTTAGATTTCTTTTTTTTCTTCATCTTCTCCCAATCCGGTCTTTCTCCATTCTCATATCCTCTGCCGCTCTCTCCTTTTTTCTTTGATTTTCTTCTTTTTTTTCTCTCCTTTTCGAATCTCGTCTTCTTTCTATTCTCTCTATCTCAGATTTTTTTTCTCTTCCTCTTACTTAATCTGTTCTCTTTATCTCTATCCTCACCGTAGAGTTCCTCCTCCCCAGCTCTTCCAATATTTTGATTTTTTATTCTTTCCATTCCTCAATCTCTCTTTCTCCTTCTGTATTGTCTTTCCATCTTTCTGATTTCTTCTTCATTTATTTTTCTTTCCTTCTATTTTTCTCAGTCGGATCCTCTCCAATCTCTGTTTTTTTCTTTCTTATTCCTCAGCTTTAGATGTTTCTATATTTGGTTTCTTTCTATTTAGAGTCCACCATTCTCTCATATCTCTCAAGTTTTTTTTTCCTTTTAGGTCCCGTTTGATAACACTCTAGCTCCTTACTTCTTAGCTCCGGAGCTAATCCGGAGTAGAATGCCGATTGATAAACATGGTTCAAGTTTTGACTCCCATGGAGTGAACCGCTCCAAAAATGTCTCCGGGAGCTAAAAAACTGGAGTTAAAAAAACTTACTTCTCTTGCTCCGGAGCTATTACCACTACTGACTGTCATCACCACTACCATTAACACTGCCATCATCACCACCACCCCTCCACCGCCACCATCCCCACCACCACCCACCACCCATAGCCGCCGCCACCACCGCCGCCGCCACCGCCGCCGCCACCGCCACCGCCACCATTACCACCACCAATCACTTACCACTTACCACCAATGCCGTCACCACCTTCCACCATCTCCGCCACCACCACCCACCACCCATAGCCACCACCACCACCGCCGCCACCACCACCACCGCCGCCGCCATTACCACCACCCACCACTTGCCACTTACCACCAATGCCGCCACCACCTTCCACCATTGCCGTCACCACCACCCACCACCTTCCACCATCACCGCCACCACCACCACCGTTGCCACCACCACCCACCCACCACCTACCACCACTGCCGCCACCACCACCACCACCACCACCACCCACCACTTACCACCGATGCCGCCACCACCCTCAACCATCGCCGCTACCACCACCCACCACCTTCCACTATCACTGCCACCACCACCCACCACCTTCCACCATCACCGCCACCACCACCCACGCACCACCTACCACCACTGCCACCACTGCCACCACCACCACCACCACCACCACCATCACCCACCACTTACCATCGATGCCGCCACCACCCTCCACCATCGCCACTACCACCACCCACCACCTTCCACCATCACCGCCACCACCACCCACCACCTTCCACCATCACTGCCACCACCACCACCCACTGCCATCAACATCGCCACCACCACAAAATAGCATTCTGGAAGCATAGTCTTTTGATTTTGGAGCAGCGTTATCAAACGGCATTCTACTCCAAAAATCCTGACTCCGGAGAAGAAGTAGAAAACGACTTCAGACCAGAAGTAGCTCCATGGGAGCTGAAGTGTTATCAAACGGGGCCTTATAAACCATGGCTGCCATGTCCACCTTGCCAAAACCGAAATGGCCAGCTCTCTCTCCTTCCCTTTTCTCTCTAAAGAAACCATTCTCTACGGATTCTCTCTCTCTCTCATCTTTCCTTTTATTGTTATTTTCTTTTTTTTCCTTTATTTTCTTTCTTTCTTTCCAATAAATCAAGCGCCCACCAATCCTTTCAATTCTTTCCAAACCCGATGGTAAACATGCACACACGTACCATATATGCATAAATATAATAATATAATATATAATATAGAAATCATATAACATACTATATAATATGCTATACAATGTACGTGCATAGAGAATGAACTGGTTTGGTCCGGACGACCTGTTCAAGGTTGATTGAGTTGAACTGATTTGATTAGGTTAGACCGACATGAGTTGACTGGGTTAGACTGACATGGATTGAACTGGGTTGACTGGTTTTCTCTATCTATCATTTCATGGGCTATTTCAACTACCATTCTGCATGAAATCTTTTGACGGGCTCTGCCTCAAATTTTTAACGTTTACTTTGTAGAACACTAAAAATAAGAAATACTAGAGCTTGAATCACCTGATTTGGATGTAAAATGGACAACTTATGAATTTCTGAAATTTAAACTAGTCAAATTACGATAATTCATCTAGCAACTCTGCATGTGATGCCTCAGAGACCTCTGCCTCAAATTCTCCACGTCTATTTTGTAAGGCACCAAAAATAAGGAATAATAGCACTAGAATCACCTCATTTGGACTTCGGATGAGCAAGATATGAAAAGATGAAGTTTAAATTATTAAACTTATGATAATTTGCATGCAGGCCCCTTGGATAATTATTAATTTTCAGAAATGCCCTTATTCCTATTTCTAGACAAACATTGCCATAACTTCTTTGTTTGACATCGGAATTGAGCAATTCTGATCTCATTTCAAAAGTATTTCCACGACCTACACATCCATCCAAGTTGCAACCCATGACCTTGCTATAGAGCCCATCGAAAATTGTATCAAAGTCACAGCTAAAAATCCAAAACTTGCATTGGAATCCACCAACTTGCCATATGGTTTCACTTAGGCTCCTGGACATTGGGGATCATCTCAATTTTTTCTCAAAACACAATAGAGAGCATGTCGGGACTAATCGACTGTCATTTTTTAGAGAATTTCACTCGCCTCCCCTGTATTTTTTCAAATTTTCTTTCATCTCTCCCACTTTGCTGTCTACACTCCAGTAAGACTTTGTTCAACTGGGGATGACAAAAATGTGGTGCTTACATGTACCATCTGGAGAACTTCACGTATGCATCTCCTCTAGTAGCAGTGTTATCGAAGTTGGCGTTCAAGACGAAAAACCTTAGAAGAAAAACATTTCCACCCTATGACACATGTTCCTCTACCAACTCAGTTCTCTTCCATTTCAAACCCTAATTTCTAGAATCCTAATGTCCAACCTCTTGGAGTTAAACTTTTTTCCATCATGCTCCCCGACGTGGCGAGCGGAGCTGGTTCTGTTATTATTTGCTCTTGGAATCATTTTTGGTGCAGTTGGTAAACGCCTTACAGTCAGAGTAGAAGAAATAGGGGAGAAGGTGTCATTGGGATTTCTAACTTAACCTTGGAAGAAACAGAGGAGTCAGTTATGTCCATCACAACAAACCAAACATTTTCTTCTTCAAAATCTTCGTTTTTTAATGATATCTTACCGTTACCTGTGCCGAATAATTCAAGGGAGAATTGAACCGAAACACGATGTGGTTTACTTGCGAGGGCTTCGTCGAGGGTTTCACTGAAGTCGAAGCTTGCAGCAATGAGGGCTTCGTCCAAGTCGAAGCTTACACCAATGAGGACTTCATCGAGGGTTTGGCTTGGACTGAGGTTACAGTGACTAAGGGCAAATTAGATCCTTTTCTATGAGGGTAAATCAGGTACTTCACCCTTGAATGGGGTTAGTTTGATCATTATAAAAATATTGGTCATAAACCGTCAGTATCTAACAGAGTATACCTAAAAGGGTGGATTTAATTATAATTTTATAATTATTTTAGGGGAGGTATTCGTTATTGTTTGAAACGTTCAGGGGGCATTTTTGCTTTGGACAAACCATAACGAAGTAACCGTATTTTTCCCAAAAAGAAAAAAAAAAAAAAGGAAACCATATTTATAGAAAGGGTCTAGTAAAATGAAAAGAGGGGGAAGTCATTTTTGGGCTTTTGTTTAACCCAGTTTACTGGTTATCACCGGTGGATCGGGAAGGAAAGAAAAATAAAAAAGGAGAGTAGCAGAGCCGCAGAGGAGGAGGAGAAAAAGGAATCAGAAAACGAAGAAATAGAGGGGGAAAATCATTTGGGGGCCAATTTTTGTGAGGGGATTCATTTTTGAAGAGTGCGGTCACCGATGGTTAACCGGTGGAGCATTGAGGAAGAGGAGAAGCAGGATAAGTGAAAAGAGAAAAAGAAGGAGATGCAGTAAAGCAGTGAAGAAGAAGGCGGCTAAGACAAGGTCGAAGCGGAAGGAAATGACTGAGAAAAATCGAAGGAGAAGCTGCGAAGGAAAAGTGATCATCGAAGAGGAAGAAGAAAGGAAAGCAGAGATTGAATTGAAGAAAAGAAGTAGTATGGAGCAGATGCTGAATCGAGGATTTCATTTTTGAGCGGACTTAATTCTTCATTTGGTTTCTCACAGTTTGTCACCGAACGCACAGAAGGCGACGAGCAGAAGAGAAGAAGAGTCAAATTTGCTATGTTGCTTGTATGAAATCTGACTGATCATTGCAATTCCTTCGAGGAGCTTCATTTTGGGAACGAAGTGATCTCCTATTGACACCGACAGAGGAAACAAATAAAGAGGTGAGGCGATGAAGTAGAGAAATAGGAAAAAAATAAGAAGGAAATGGATAGCGGTGACAAGTGAAAAATAGAGCTACACTGGGTTGATTTCTGCAAATGGCATTCTCCCTGATATTATGTGGTGGCCATGGTTACCTATGTAGCATTGGGCTTCATGAGTTAATTTGCTATCTATATTCCTGCAGCCCTGCATATATATATATATATATGAAGGGATCCAAATCCTTTTCTCCCAGGGGTTCAAGAGGAGGGTGACTCCCACCAGCAGATGTCTGATACGTGGGTGTCGGTTGGATTCGAGCCCTCCATCCTAGTCGATAAGGTGAGATGACAGGGGGTGTCGGCTTATGCATCGGTTTGGACGGAGGGTTCGGATCCAACCGACATCCATGTGTTAGGCATCGGTTGGCGGGAGTCGCCTCTCGTCCCGAACCCTGGGAGGAGGAGGATTTGAATTCGTGAAGGAGATAACATTGTTCTCCTTTATACATTGATCTAGTTGAGTTCTCTAACCTCTTGCTTGACAACTTTATAATCTTGTCACTACCTAGAGAAAAGGGAAGGTATTATGTTCATCATTTGTCAATATTGTTGCAATTGAAACTGGTCTAGTCGAGTTGTTAGTGTTGAATCCGACTAACTTCACACTTTATAGCCAAGTTCACGCATTCTATATGAGTTCAAAGATAAGTCCTGAGAAAGACAGAAAATCACAGAGGGATGGATTGGATAATCTGGTGGTCATTCCGATGATTAAGTCAGTTTATAGAGCAAATAGTATGAAGTATGTAAGTAAAAATAAGTCTTAGAGAGTGGGATAAGGTTTGAGTGAGAGGAAATTATCTGTCCATTTACCTTTGTGTTTGTGAACTTATATAAGAGTGCCAGATCCCTGAAGATGTCTGAATTACCCTTTAGAAGTTGTAGAACTATTGATAACCGAAGTCTTCTGTAGTTGGTGACGTACACCATTAGATGATAATCTCACGATCATAATAGGTACAATTGCAGGCACACAATCCTTAGATTCCTCCATGTTTCCATGAAAGTAGATTAGAGGCACTAATGGAAAAATCATTTTCCTTATTCGTAGAAAAATGACCTATATCATCTGATTGTCGCAACGTGTTGTGATATTTGTGTACACAATATAGTGGACACGTGTCACTTTGTCATTATGGAAGACCCAAGAATTGGAGATATTTCATTATCAGGTGCAAATGTAGTAGAAATTAGGGATCCGAGGATTTTTGTAGTGTACTTTTTGGATTGGGGAAAGCTCATAGGTTTACTGGAAATCAAAAGCTGAATAATGAATTTTCTCATAGTCACACTATTCTAATGGTACATGTTAATTAGACTATCCAGAGAACATAAGCTAAACACACACGCACAATTAAATTCAGTTTTTCTTTTGGCTAAAATGTGTGTATAGAAATCGTCTCCGCCTGAGTTTGGGCGGGAGATTTGACAGTCAGGATAGATGGCCGCCACATGACTCTCGGGTGGATCCAAGCCCTCTATCCGAGCCTACACCCTAGCCGACAAGCTGAGCCGACAGGGGTGTCGGCTCGGATGAAGGGCTCAGATCCACCCGAGAGTCAGGTGGCGGCCATCCATCCAAGCCGCCAAATCTCCCACCCAAACTCAGGCGGGAGAAGATGTGGATCCAAAATGTATTGGTGTGATGAAAGGAGACCATATTGATCAGTTATTATATTCATATGTGTCAAATAATTTTATTTTATTTTATTTTTTGCTTTCTAGGTATTATATATTTTTTTTTGGGAAATTTATTCAGATCTCTTTTTGACAATTCATTTACTATACGACACTACCTTGACACTTTTTGACTTACACTCTAATATCCAAAAGTAATAGTGTTAATTAAAAATTTAAGTGGCAAAAATATTCTTTTATTTTAGAATTGAGTAAATTATAAGTATTTTTCCTGTATGGTATATTTTTAAATCAGGTGCATCTCAAACCTTTCAAACAATTTCAAGAATACCCCCTCAAAGTCAAAAGAAATTTCAAATTCACCCATTCTTTGTTATTGAATTTCTGTTAATTGACCATGTAGAGAGTACATTAAATTTTTTACCCTTAAAATACCCAAATGGTGAAGTGATTGGACCTTTTTACCCTTTAAAATATTAAACTTAGTTTTTTTAATATATTAGAGAACCCGAAATCACTAAATGTGTAACCCGAAACCCATTCCTTTTTCTAGGGTTTTATTATTGGTTACCAACTCCGTCGTCGGTTGTTGCAGCGGTCTTTGGGATGGTGGATTCATTGCACCAGACCTGACCTTTGAGAACACTTGGAGACCAGAGAAGCACCAAGCGGTGGCGATCCGAGTAGACTCGGACCTGCATCTATCGGTGTTCTTCAGATGAGGATTCAGGGTATACCAGAGCTGTGAGGGTTTACCAGAAGCAGAACAAACCCAGCTATGGCTTCCCTGTCGAACCATTTGACTTCAATTTCCCAAGCGGGATTAGGTTGCAGGTGTCAAACAATCATGAGCTTTTTCAGCTCTGAATCTCAATAAAATACCTGTTTCCAGGAAGAAGATTTTAATATTGCCAACGATGTCACTCAGGTAGGGCAACAGAAAACTTATCTGATTACGAACAGAAATCCTTCACATTTCTGTCTCTCTCTTCTGGTTCTTCAGCTAAAATAACTGAGAGAAGAAAGCAGCGGCTAGCCTCAGATTTAAATCTTTTGTCTGTAAGTCTATCAAGGAGATCAAGAAGAACCATAAAACCCCAAAAAGGCGAACAGGGGAGAAAAGTTAGGCACTTTCGTCAGCCTGGTTCATGAAATCTATCCGTTAGAACTACCATTTCAATTGGTTCAAATTTTTTTTTTTTTGGGGGCAAAAGCTTCGATTATTTCGGTGTTGAATAAATGGTGTTTTGGGTGTGTCGTTGAACAAACCATATTTATCTTTCATTGATGGTGGAATGTAAATGTGAAATATAAATATGAAGTTTTTAAGTTAAAAAGGAAAGTTTTAAAAAGTATTTTTATTTTGAAACTGATAATTTGTCTTTAAAATATGTAGGGGTATATTTTCCTATTTATTGTTAAAGTTTAATACTGTTAAATAAAAAAGACAGTTGACATTGTTTTAAATAAAAAAAGACAGTTGAAATTGTTTGAAAGGTTTGAAATGCGCATGATTTAAAGGCATATTACAAGGGAAAGTACCTATAATTTACTCTTTCTCAGAGTAATATTCTTTCTTTGTGTTTTCTTTTCCCATGGTTTCCATCGGGAATCCAAATCTACTTGTAACTTTCGATATGCCAAAGTTTCCCGTTTACCCGTCTCAACTGGCATGAAATTGGCCATTTTAGTTTGCGCAGCCTAATATACCTCCTCTTCCTCCTCTTTCAGTCCTTTAATGACAATAACTGCTCACGAGTTGGGTTCCTTTCTAGTTTCTAACACTTGAAAATCTCTCATCTATCTCCTCTACCCAATCCCCATAGATACCACTCGTTGTTCATCATCAACAAAAACGTAATCCTTCTTCTTCTTTTTTCCGATACTTAGATCTTTATTGATGAAGAAGGAAAAAAAATGAACGGGGAGGGGGAAGCAAAGCACAACAGCCCGGCCAATGTCAAAAAGACAAGGCCAAACCACCGGGGGCACCAACCCAACCACAACCATCCAACAGTCTCCCTAGGCGAGCCAAGCCACCAGGAGCACCAATCCGACCACAAACATCCATCAGTCTCCCTACGGGAGCTAACCTAATTCCCATCCTTGCAAAATAAAGGAATGCCTATGATTCCTTCTTCCTAGGGGAGCTAACCTAGTGCCCATTGTGACATAAACATAATCCTTCTTCCTCTGTTTATTGATGGTCAAGATAATATTATGTTTATACCATTCCATTGGAAGATATAAACGTGTGAAGTTATTTCCTAAGATAAAGTCGCCATGCATGAGAGGAAAACAAAGTATTTTAGGAATAATGAATTTTTCATTGCCTAAAATAACGAGGACATTTTTAGCTTTGTATTCTAAAAATGTGGGATGACCATCGATGCCAATGGCTGGGATAGGTGTTTTCAATTTTGTCCACTGTTCAGCGGGTAAAGATTGCCATCTACCGCAGCAAGTTGTTGCTCCAGTATCTAGCAATACGTCCAAAGTATATGATTTATAAAATGGAAAGTGAAATTTTACTTGGACATATAAATATTTTTTCTTACTTTGTTTAGTAGAAAATATATATTCATCATCATCGATGATCGTCTGATGATAAATGGCAAAGGTTTTAAGTTCATCAGTGTCCATTAGGAGTCCTTTACCTTTAGTGGATGTAGATCCAGAGCCTAATCGGATAGGGATCTGAACCGTTTTGGTGGCTATGGAGTTGGGTTCCTCGATTTTTAAAGAAGAGCTATACTGAGACAACATTTTTTGTTTCTCAGAATATTGTCGCTGAAAATAAAGATTTTTTTCCTGAAACTATTATTTCTAGTGTAGGAATTTGTTGTTCATCTTTAGAAATAATGTCATCTAATAACCATGGTTTTGGTATATGAAGATCATGCCAGTTAATTAAGCGAGGTTGAATTTCGGTTTCAAAAGGTTTAGGTTTGAAAATTTCGACTATGCGCATATCAATTGGCTTAATGGAAGTTTTTGCCACATTAGTCAATTCATGAATGGCTGTCCAAGAACATGCTAAGTTTTCACTGTTTGATTTCATTCCTAGGCCATCGATTTTTATACGGAGGACTAAGGTATCTTCGATGTTAGGATCTGTGACAGAAACAAAATAATTTGATTTTATTCTAAACCAAATATTGTCAACCACACGATTGTAATCTATTCCTCCGATCAAGGCGGATGCAGGATTCTCAATGAACTGTTTATCAAAGAGAAAAACAAGGATAAGGGTGTCAATTCCTTGTCTAAATAAAGCGGTAATTTCTATTTGAATGACTCCAATATGAATATATCTGATTTGAGGGTGTTTTTTACACAATCGCATAATTTTTTCTTTGAGATCCAGACTCTTCTAGTCACGGACCTACTGGAACTTATCCACAAACCACTGGATATTTTGTTCCTACTTTTACTCCCCCCTTTGGACTACCATTCGGACCAAGCGTTCCCCATCAACCCGAATATGGCGCTAAAATACTAACCCATTTTCAACACCTTCAAAACTCTCAAGGTCAACCCATGGGTGGATATTCCCAAAATCTTTGGTCTACCCCGACACAAGAAATATCATATTCTCATGTTTTAAAAACCCTAAAACCTGAACCTTTGCCCCAAAAAATGGTAGTCGATTTCTTTAATCCAGGAATTCCAAAAAAAATTTATGATGAAATCAATGGTACCTGGAAAGCCCATGTTACGGAGCAGAAAAAATTGTTTTGAGAACATCTCAGTTCCCTTTCAAACTTATTGGGTCAATTTTGTTTAAAACAAAAATAATTTCAAAACCTTATTCTTAGTGTCATTAAACAAATGAACTGGAATGATGATTATGATTTAGAAAAAAATCAATATGTTTTTAACAATTGCGGAATATCTGGAACCCCCTTATTTCGACGATTGTATTTTTAACAAAATCAAAAGGAATTGTCTCTATGAAAAAAATCGTCAGATTCTTCCTCTTGACCTCTTCAACAAGATCAAAACAATCTGTGATGAAGAACAATATACAGCCTTTACAGATATTTTAACCGAATTTTATGAAAGACTGTTTGAAAACAAATAAAAATACATACGTTTATGTTTTTACCTAGAGCTCTACCCTTGGAATGAAATAGCCTTCTCTTAGGGATTAGTTTCTAGAGTCTATTTTAAAAATATCAGTGCCAACCTAATTAATCATTTTCCTAATATGATCAAAACTATGCTTTATCATGTGACTGGCAGATGAAAATTTGACAATTATCTAGAACTAAATATTTTTAGAACTCTAGGCTGGCAGCGAAGAGAACGGTTTTATACACCTTATCAAATCTAGGTCTTAACCAAACCGTCCGATATTGATTTCGTGGACCCATTACAACTTGAAGCTGATGAAACATTAACAATGGCTCGACAAATCAAAGACGAGCGATTTTTCATCAACTCGATAGTAAAATCTGACTCTACTGTTGGGTTTTTCTCAAGTTTCTCTGGAAGAGATATGGCTGTAGTCTTCCAAGCTAATCGATCCATATCAAGCCCCTACCTTTGTTGTTTTTTGAATTTTATCTTGTTCGAAGATAATTTCCATTTAACATTTCTATGGCTACAATCTCTCTACCAGTAGTCTACGATGCCTCATTTTCACTCTATCTCAATAGCACATACGAAACTTTCATACTGAAGCTCGCATAGTTGACCCAAAACCCATTTTCCACCATCAACGGACTCCTAGAGTCGCCGTTTCACTACCAAATAAGCTTAGGAATAAAGAAAACATGGTGAATTTAGCGTCTTCAGTGCTGAGAGGTACTTCCATGGTAAATTAATAAATCCAACCTCTTAACACATAATATTTGAAGAATGTAAAATTTTCAATTCAGTTCCTCAAATTATAATCAGTCATCCTCATAACAAGATGTTACTTCAGCCAATGTCAAAATTCCACCCCAGGTCCGAACTGTTCTATTGCTTTTGTGGCAAGTGTAAGAATGTCAACAAATGCACTGAATGATGCACGGAGAAATCTTGCCTCCACTGCCTCAAAATGCCTGAACCAACAAAGATCATTATTAGAGAGAGAGAGAGAGAGAGAGAGAGAGAGAGAGAGGTGGGAGTGGGGGTGGGGGGAACAAGCAAAATGTGAAATCTATAAATAGAAACAGAATTATTAGTTATCTACTGCCTGATTCTTGACAGCAACTAATAATATGCACAAAATGCTCGACTCGTTTTGGTAAGAAATCAAACTAGTCAACTATTTTGAACCCACATTAATCCTTGGATAATCCAGGAATATGATTGATTACAATACAGAACAAAAACAGATAATGTGGGATCATCTCCCTCCTACATCCATTACATGTTCATTGTAACAAGTTTAATGACATTTGTCTACAGTATTGGAGAACAACCAGACCTTGGAGTTCCCTCTATGTCGAGGATAAACTAATAGAAATTTCCAATGACCTAGGGAAAGTAGCTTCCTTTTTCTTTTTTTTTGGGTAAAATCTTTGGTCTGGATGGAGTTCCTAGGCTGGTTCAGTTCTCACAAAATAGATATTGCTCCAGCTGGCAGTGTTGTTATTATTTGGGTGGGGGTTGAATGGCAGTGGTTTTATTACCTCCCAGAAAAGGGAACAAAAGATAATACTAAAAAGAAGGGGGTTCCTAACTACCTAAAGTATAAGGGAAAAGTAACATATGACATACGAGATTTGAATGAAACTTCAGCAGTAAATATATTGAATATTCATCTTGGCACCCGTTTTGGCCTCATCAAAATTCAATAATTCTGAACTCTTATTCAAGTGACGAAGGACCAAAACAAGTAGGAAAAAAAAATCTTAAAACCAAATGTTGGGTGGCATGTCACAAATCACAATAGCAGAAGTTTTAACAGATAAATCTACGTTTAGAATGAAGGATAAATTTAATTTCAATGCAAAGAAATATGAAAATCCCTGTTAGTGCAGAGAATCTCACACTGAAAGTTTTCCATCAGACACTGACATCAGCCTTTTCACTTTGTCTGGCTGCAACTGCAATTCAAGATAGAAGTTAAATAAGAATACAATTAAAGCTTTAGAAAAGATATTCTTCAGTGAGTGACAAGTTGGCAAAGAAAATATACACCAACCAGATAAGTTTCTAAAGTTAAAGACCACACCTCTTTATCAACAGCTAATGCAGCATATACCATGGATGCATGCTTCTCAGACTCATAATCTACTTCCAGGTCACTGCAAAAAAAATTTCAGTAAAGGACAAGCAAACATTGTAATTTTAGAAAGAGGATATTAGAAAGAACAGTTGTGAAGCATTTGAAAGATGAAATTAATTGATGCATGAAGAGCAATGTCTGATTCATATTTCTTCCTTTCCGCCCACCTCCTTTTCTTCCTAATTGAGCTTCTGTCATCTTCATCCATATAGTTTTGGGGACAGGTGGGGTGGAAAAGCAATATGGTTGTAACCATGAAGAAAAATTACTTAACATTCACTGCTTTTAGTACATATATTCATAATAGAAAACAATTTAAAAGGTTGAAATCATTGAAATCATTGAAATCATCAAAGTCTTCATATATATTTGGATGGGCAAAGACACATAAATGGGCACAACACAATCAGTTTGCTTCATTGTTTAAGGTCTCTACCGGATAAGAAAAGAGATTACATAACATGTGGCCCGACACATTTATAGCAGATGGCTCCTAGGTGAATTTATATGCGATCCTTATTTTTATAGTTTGATTCACTCTTCAATGGACTCATTAAGAATCTAGAAAGTCCCTCTATAGATTCACAAAGTACACGACTCGCACTACACACACAGCATGTGCCACATAACAGTTCTGTCTATAGTGACCTGAAGTCCTTCAGTATTGGTCCACATGACACTCATCCTGAAAACATAAGTAGATCCGAAGCCTACAGAAACTCTCCTTCATAAAATCGAGCATGTAATGTCAAAATCAAAGAAAAGAAAATAGGCCTATACTTACACAATGTCTGGGGAGAGTGGTTAGTAGGCCACCTTACCCCATTAGTAGAGAGGCCGACTCCAGACAGATTTGAACCCGCATCGCTGCGGTGGGCAGATGAGCACATTACCATTGTGCCAGGTCTGCCCTCCATATGTGAATCAAAGAAACACTAGGGAATTTTCACGATTGGAGCAAAAGAAGTTTCTCAAAAGAACTATCACCCATTTAGGCCCTTTTTGGTATCACTTCAATTTCAATTCAGAACTGATTTCATGAGAAAAATCAACGAATAGTTATTGTCATAAAATTGAAATTGTTTTGGCTGCATCCATTGAAAATAATTTTAAGAATAAGAAATACATTTGACAATTCAATTTTAAGAATAATTTTATGTTCTTGTTCCAGACCTTCAATACTGGGGTTGGGGGGTGTTTGGGAGTTTATAGATTCTATTCACTTTTCGCACATTCCAACCATAAACAACCCTATCCCCAAAACAAGCTGAAACAAACAAAACCATACAAGCAGAGAAGAAAAAAAGAAAGTAAAGAATTAGAGAGAGAATTTTCTACAATTAGGGCCAGACCCCTTCCATGGAGGTGGAGAAGGCGATGAAGGTGCTACAGCAGAAGTGGCATAATCTACCACACAATTGAAATCGTAGAGTACAATCACTGCAATCTTCACCTTCTTAAAGATGGTGAAACCAAGGAAGAAACTGCAAGCGAAACCAGAGAAGAAGCCTCACACAAACCCTCCTCAACATAATTTCCTTTTTGGGTTACTTCCCTCAAATGCACAAGCAACCACTTTGACGGTGAAACCAGGTGAATAAGAAGTTTGGAAGAATAACAGAAGCTGGAAATCAAGCGACATTCGGTATCTCAAATTTTAGTGAAGGGCAGAGCTTCAATTCAGGTTCCTTATCTCACCAGAGAATGAGAACTCCAAGAGGTAATAGAGCAAGAGAGTGAGAGGTGAGCAGCAACAATGAAAGAAGGGGCTGCAGAAGGAGGATGTGTCGCCTGAGGAAGCAGAAGTTCGGGCCCTGCAATATTATCATTTCTGCACACTAATGAGGAGAAGAGGAACCTCCACCACAGCAACTCAGCAGTGAATGAAGGGACGATGCATCGTCAGGGAAGCAGGGAAGAAGGGGGTGAGCGTCCCTGAGCTCCGAGCAGGCACTAATGGGGGTGGGACAGGGTTGCAGAAGAGGGTGGGCCGGGACTTGAAGTGAGGATGGTAAATGTTGAAGAGAGAGAGAGAGAGAGAGGTGGGATTGGAGTTGTCACTTGCGATCAGAAAATCGTGAAATTTTTTGAAATAACTTGAGGGTGAAATCAACAAGTCTCCACTCATTTCAGAATTTCAACCGAAATCGATTTCAGTTTCAACTGAAATTGGGTGTTGAAAGATGTTATAATATGGGTACAAGTGTAGGACTTTTTTGTCTTCGTACTCATTCCAAATTGTTCTCCTCCATATTATAAATAAAGCTGGCAGATGTCTCATTAGACACAAGTCCTTACATCAATTCAACATGGTATCAGAGCAGAGATTCTGAAACACTAAAATCGAGATCCCTCTCCTTCTTGATTTCAGCGCCTCCACCACCTAGCCGTGAGCCCCTCCCTCTCTCCTCGGTTTTGCATCTCCCGCCGCCATCCTCTCTCCTCTTTATCTCGGGTGGTCCCTCTCTAAATCCTTCGAGAGCTTTTTCCCTTTCCTTAAAGATTTCTCTCAGAACCTAAATTAACAGGGGATTTTATACCATGATCCGAGAGACTTACCAATTTCACAGGATATTTTTCTTGTGCCTTTTTGTGATTTGCAGGGCTAACCCTGTATGTCGATTTTTCAAGGCCAATCACTTATTGTTTTGTGGTAATGCTTAGGGTTGATCCCCACTTGTTCTCATCAAGGCTGTTTATCGAATTCTGGGGCCATCCCTAGATCTCGACTTTTTAGAGGAAGTTCTCTTTGGTAGCATTGTTTCTTCCTACTGGCTGGTTGCTCTTCTTAGTGTGCATTATCAAATCTGATGTATCAACTGCGTCGAATGGGATGGAAGAATCAAACTCCAGCAATTTTCCTTCCTTCCCAATTTGTTCTATCAACCTTGATGGAACCAACTATTTGATGTGGTCATGCCCGTTGCCTTTCTATCAAATAATGTGGTTTTATGGGTATCTGATTAGAACTATAGCGAAGCCTTCAACTGCAGATACAGCTATTGATAAATGGGATTGTGAAAATTCCCTTGTACGGCTTTTCTTGTCAATTTTATGCAACTCCAGATAGCTCGAGGATATCTCCTCCTTGATTTCACTGCCAAAATTTTCCAGGAAACCTATTCCCAGGTTGGGAATGATGCTCAACCTTCAAACTCCATACGAAGGTGCATGAGCTAAAGCAGAAAGAGCTCATTCTGTCCCGGTATTACTCTAAGCTAAACTCTCCATGGAAGAGCTCGATTATATGAAGAGTTCCACCCAACTTCAGCCACCGATGTTCGCATATTCCTGAAATGGGAAGACAAGATTAAAGTTTATGACTTCTTGCCAAACTGAATATTGAATATGACCAGCTCTGGGCTCAAGTTCCGAGTTGTGACCCCATCCCTACTCTGAAGCAATCCTATGCCACAATACAGCTTGAAGACAGCGACCTTCCATAGCCTGCTCTAGCACCTCTAGAACGATTTGCCCTTGTTTGCAGCACTCCATCTTGCAGTGATGTTTCTCGGTCTAGTGGCTCTTTAACCAAGGCCTCTGTGAGGTGCAACTATTGTGGTAAGGATCATCATACCCAGGACTATTGCTGGAAACTCCATGGTCGCCCTTTTGATAGCTCTTGGTCATGGTCCATGTCGTGGTCGTAGTCGTGCCAACTTTGGCCAGGACAACCTTACTAAGGTCTTTGAGTCTGCACAGATTAGCTCTTCTCTATCTTTTGATGAGCTCATTGCCTTTCGGCGTCTTCTGACCAAGCCGGGGCCTTCTCAACCTGCAACGGCTTGGTTACCTTTTCAGCTACTTCCATTCTTACTAGTTCAAGTATCACTTTTTGTGATCATAATGCATCTATTCCTTCTCCCTCATGGATTATTGACTATGGGGCTTCAGCATAAGTCGTCAAGGCGCCGCCTAGGCACCCAGGCCCCTTTGTGATGCCTTGGAAAATCGGGCACCTTGGTCACTTAAGCAGGCCCCTTGTCAAGCCTCCAACACTTTGGTTTCCCTTGACGCCTTGACAACTATGGGCTTTAGATCACATGATCAATTCTGCGTTTTTCTTCATTACACACTACTCTGGTAAAGACAGGGTTCGTTTGGCTAACGGGACTCATTGCATTATTTTTGGGACGGGTTCTGTTCCTTGTTCACCTACTTTGTCCCTTTGCTCAGTTTTACATGTTCCCAATTTCCCCACTAATTTATTATCCATTAGTAGTATCACTTCCAGTCTTAATTGCAAAGTCACCTTTTTTTTCCCTCTCATTACGTTTTGTAAGATCTGGGCAACGATTGGCTCTTGTAGAGTGCACGGTGGTCAGTATCTCCTTGATGATAGATTTTCTTCGGTCTCTAGTCAGGTGCTTCAGACTTCTTCTCCATCCACATCCGAGATACTACAGTGGCACCGTCGTTTGAGACATCCTCCTTTGGGTACTTTAGCTACGTTTTTTTTCCTTCTTTTCAGCATTGTAATTTGGGATAGTTATTTTGTAAGGGATGTGTTTTGGCCAAACAAACTCAAATCGGTTATTATGTTTTTGATAATAAAAGTCACTCCTTTTGCTTTAATTCACTCAGATATTTGGGGTCCTTCCCGTTGTCTGATTGTCTTTGGTTTTCGTTGGTTTTTTACCTTCATCAACTGTTTTTCTCGGACTACTTGGGTTTATTGATGCGCACCAAAGAGAACGTTCTTGCTCACTTTCAGCACTTCCATCGTATGGTGCAGATGCACTTCACTACCACTGTTAAGATTCTTAACAATGACAATGGTTAGGAATACTTCGAGACTTCTTTTTTGTCCTATCTGGCTGCTCATGGGATCATCCATCAGACAAATTGTGATAATACTCTGGCTCAAAGTGGATGTGGTTCTTACTGCTGCCTTTTTTATTAACCGCATGCCATTTCGGGTCCTTGGCTTCTGCTCTCCTCTAGATCTCCTTCAGGGCTCGACTGCTTTTTTGGTTCCTCCCAAAATTTTCGGGTGTGTTTGTTATGCCCGTGACCATCATCCCCATGGGACGTTTGACCCTCGGGATCTTCGAATCATTTTTTAGAGTACTCTGCCATGCCAAAGGGCTATAAATGTTATCATCCTCCCACCCGGTGTTGGTTTGTTAGTATGGACATCATCTTTCATGAGTTTGCGACCTACTAAGATGCAACACCTCTTCAGGGGGAGCCTTCCTTGGAACCTTCTGTTCCTCTTTCCACAATGGAAGATGTGCTGGCTCTTGATCTTGACCTTCATCCTTCTATTACGGCTAACATCGACATCCCTATTCAGCAGGAGACTTCTACGGAGACTAGCTCCTCAAAATCAGAGATGCATATTTATGTCCGCAAACAGCACAACAGCCCCAAACCACGACTACTATATTTCTTATTTTACCACGCCAATCGCCACCTCTCGAGCCTAATCCACCTCCCTTGGGACTCTGGTAATTCTCTCACCTCTTATAATGTCATTATTGACCCTACTCTTGATTTGCCTATTGCTGCTTGCAAAGGCACTCGGTTTTGTACTTTACACCTATTGCTAAGAATGTTTCTTATGACTCCCTTTTGCCTTCCTATTTTAGTTTTTTGTCTTCGTTGTCTTCTATTTCTATTACCTAGATCTGGCAGGAAGTTAGTGCAGATGAAAAGTGGCAAGCAACCATGGCTGAGGAAATGCAAACATTGAGGAAAAATGGCAAGTGGGAGCTAGTTTGCCTTCCCCCTTAGAATAAACAGTTGGTTATACATGTCTTCACAGTTAAGCAAAACGATGATGGTACAGTGGACCGTTGTAGGGCCAGGCTTGTTGCCAAGGGTATCACACAAACTTATGGGATTGACTACCAGGACACATTTTCTCCAAAGGCCAAGATGAACACTATCCTTGTTATCTTGTCTTGAGCTGTTAATCTAGGCTGATCTCTTTAACAACTAGATATGAAGAATGTCTTTCTTCATGGGGAGCTTGAGGAGTAAGTGTACATGGACACTCCCAGACCCTAGGCCCTTCCCATTCCACACACCAACGAAAACATTCACATGCCTAACAATCACATCCTAGCATATAGAATATGCATGAACAATAATAATAACTAGAAATAAAAGATGACATGTGAATATGCACAAACATCACGCCATAGAATCAGGTTTATTAACAACGTTTTACTGTCCTTTATTCATTAGGGTTTAGGTCTGATTCCCTTACCTGACGCTCGTTTGATAGCTTGCTCCACGTCGCAAGATCCAAACGTGCTATCACAAAATCCTACATGATATTAGGGTTTAATTAGAATAGTTTCTTAGGGTTTACGTTGGTCGGAAAACCAACGAGATTACAAAATACATCTCATAGGGCTGACCGGTCGCAGGTACCGATCACAGCACTGTGGGAAGACCTGCGACCGGTATGGTCAACCGGTCCCCCACAGACCAATCTCCGAGAGGTACCGGCCGCAATACCGATAGCATGGGGTGCGACCGGTATGGTCGACCGGTATGTCTCCGGAACCATACATCTGGTTTTCGACTGCCGTCGATCATCCCCTATTGATTCTAGGGTTTCACCTACACCTTCTAGGTTTGAGTATCGAGTTAGAATTGTTTCCAACTCTATTCGAATCCTAGTTTTGATGGTCTTCATCCTAAAACTCAAATCTAGGGTTTCTCGACTAAACTAGGGTTTAACGGCAGAAGTAGGATTTAGATCAATACCCGCTTTACATGGTATTGATCCAACAATCATCAACCCTTTAAGAGTTCATAAAGTAAAGGAAGGTTCAAACACTTACCGTCGACTTGCGGTGAGGTATTCTCCGTCGAACGGTAATGGCGGCTCCTCCTTCTTCTTCCTAGCTTCTTCTCCCTCTTAAATCTCCTTCTCCTCTCTAGGGTTTGTAAGGATCATTAGAAAGGATTCTATGAGGTTTAGAGGGGCTTAAATAGGCTAAGATTAGGTTTAGGAAGTCTCCTAGGATTAGGAAAGTCCTAGGGTTGGGACTTTGGAAATTGGGACCCGCAGAGATCCAGTTCCGAATCTTGGTAGTCTGCTGCACAGACAATACCGGTCGACCGGTACCATCGACCGGTATGAGTAAATTCATACATAAGATGGTCCGTTCTGTACCTGTTTGTCATCCGCTCGTCCCGTGTGACCCGGTGATGATCGGAAGACCTGTTACGACATGAAATCAAGGTTTAGATCAGGTTCATGGAGTGCGGGTCTTTCAACTCCCCCACCTTAAAAGAAATTTCGTCCCCGAAATTTACATGTAGATCTCAGAACTCCCCCACCCTTAAAAGAAATTTCAGCCTCGAAATTTCAACGTACCTTGATCGTCGAAAAGGTTAGGGTATTCATTTCTCATCGCGCTCTCCTCCTCCCAAGTAATTTCTTCGACATCTTGGTTTTTCCAATGCGCCTTCACATAATGGATATCCTTGCTTCGAAGATGTTGTACCTTTCGGCTTGTGAGCATCACAGGTACCACTTCAAATGTTAAGTCCTATGTCAAGTCTAGTGGGTCTGCTGTCAAGAAGTGCGACGGATCCCTGACATAATTCTTCAATAATGATACATGGAACACATCATGAACGCTCGACATGGATGGTGGTAGAGCCAGTTGATATGCCACATTACCACGTCTGGTCAATATCTCGTATGGTCCCACGTACTTGGGGCATAGTTTTCCCTTCTTACCAAACCGTTTCAGACCCCGCACAGGTGATATCTTCAAGAACACTTTGTCACCCACTGCAAACTCCAGATCTCGACGTCGATTGTCCGCATAGTGCTTTTGTCGAACTTGAGCTGTCTTCACTCTTTCTTTAATCTAATCAATCACTCGACAAGTTTCTTCGACAAACTCCAGTCCTACAATTCTTCTTTCTCCCACCTCATTCCATAACAGAGGTGTACGACACTTCTTTTCATAGAGTGCCTCATATGGAGCCATCTGAATTGTAGCTTGATAACTATTGTTATAAGCAAACTCGATGAGCGATAACTTCTCGTCCCAAGCTCCTTTGAAATCTAGGGCACACGCTCGGAGCATATCCTCTAGGATCTAAATAGTTCTTTCTGACTGCCCGTCTGTCTGAGGATGAAAAGTCGTACTAAATTTCAACTTGATGCCCATAGCTTTCTGTAATCCTTCCCAAAACTTTGATGTAAAACGGGGATATCTGTCAGATACTATACTTTTTGGGACGCCATGAAGTCTGACTATATTATCAACATATAACTTGGCCAGCTTGTCCATGGTATACTGAGGTCTGACCACTATGAACCGAGCTGTCTTGGTAAGTCGATCGACTATAACCCATACTGCATCCACTGACCGTGGTGTCAAAGGTAGGCCAGTGATGAAATCCATTGGGATGCAATCCCACTTCCATGCTGGTTTCGATAGTGGTTGTAGCAAACCTGCAGGTCTCTACCTTTCTGCTTTAACTTGTTGGCAATTCAGACAATGGAATACGAATCGAACTATATCCGCTTTCATACCCCTCCACCAATATAATCTTCTTAAATCGTGGTACATTTTGGTGCTTCCTGGATGTACTGAATATGGAGTGTAATGAGCTTCTGTCATAACTCTATCTCTGATATTGGAGTCCTCACTCTCAGATATGCATAATCGTCCACGATACCTGAATACCCTGTCTGAATCCAAGGTGAAGTCAAGATTACCTTTACCCTTCTTTAGGTATTCTTGCACAGTCTTGAGATGTGGATCCTGTAGGATTGCTACTTTAACTTCATCAATTAGATCCGATGAGATCTTCAAAGCTGCGAACATCATTGTGAACTTATGAATTAAACCTTGTTCTACTGGATCACTTGCAGTCTCTAATATATACTCTTCATCATCTTTTATTGAACTTGAGGCTGCAGCACACAATGCAGCATTTGTACTTGGTCCTACCTTAGGTTTCAATGCCCACTTTCTGCTTAAGGCATCGACTACAACATTTGCTTTACCCGGATGGTACTGGATGTCGCAATCATAATCTTTTAATAATTCCAGCCATCTCCTCTGTCTCATATTCAGGTCCTTCTGAGTGAAAAGATAGATTAGGCTCTTGTGATCTGACTTAATCTGAAACTTCACCATAAAGGTAGTGTCTCCAAGTCTTGATTGCATGAATAACCACTGCTAATTCCAGATCATTAGTAGGATAATTCTTTTCATGCTCTTTCAACTATCTTGATGCATAAGCAATCACCTGTCCTCCTTGCATCAACACACATCCGAGACCCAACCCTAAGGCATTCGTGTATAGGGTAAATGGTAAGCCTGGTGCTGGGATGGTCAAGATAGGTGCAGAGACTAGTCTTGTCTTCAAAGTCTGAAAGCACTTCTCGCACTCGTCGGTCCATATGAATTTTTCTCCCTTCTTGGTTAGTCTGGTAAGTGGAACGGCTATCCTTGAGTAGTTTTCCACAAATCTTCTATAATAACCAGCCAATCCAAAGAAACTACGAATCTCCGCAACTGATTTCGATGCATCCCATCCTACTATAGCTGCGATCTTACTTGGGTCTACCTTGATACCGTCTCCAGATACTACATGGCCCAAGAAAGCCACTTCCTTCAGCCAAAATTCACACTTCTTGAACTTGGCATAAAGCTTCTCCCTTCTCATCCGTTGTAGGGCTGCTCTCAAATGTGTTGCATGAGACTCCCTGTCCTTTGAGTAAACCAAAATGTCGTCGATGAATACGATGACCGAAGTGTCCAACATGTCATGAAACACTCGATTCATCAGTTCCATGAACGACGTTAGAGCATTAGTCAACCCGAACGACATTACTAAGAACTCATAATGCCCATACCTTATTCTGAAAGCAGTCTTTCGAATATCTGAGGCTTTGATCTTCAATTGATGATACCCTGATCTGAGATCGATTTTTGAGAAAATTTTTACACCCTGCAATTGATCGAACAGATCATCGATCCTAGGCAAAGGATATCGATTCTTGATAGTTAACTTGTTCAGCTCTCGATAGTCAATACATAACCGTACACTACCGTCCTTCTTCTTGACGAATAATACAAGTGCTCCCCATGGTGATATGCTTGGTCGTATAAAACCCTTATCCAGTAGTTCTTGTAATTGGGTCTTCAACTCCTTTAATTCTGTAGGGGCCATCCTATACGGTGCTTTAGACACCGGTGCCGACCCTGGCATCAGGTCTATCACAAACTTTGTAGCCCTGTCTGGATGTAGGCCTGGGAGATCTTTTGGAAATACATCTGAAAATTCTCATACCACATCTAGATCTTCCATCTTTGGCACCTCAACAGTGATGTCGACCACAGATACTAAATACCCCACTCCCCCCTTTTCTAAGCATCTCTTAGCTTTTAGGGCGGAGAGGATCAGCTTTCGCTTCCTAGGTAACTTGGTCCCAGTGAAGCTAAACTCTTTTCCTTTCTCATCTTTAAGCACAAGCTTCTTTTCACCACATAATAAGCTGGCTGAATGCTGGCCTAACCAATCCATTCCCAAGATGACGTCAAAGTCTGCCATCTCGAGTTGCACCAAATTAGCTTTTAGATCTCGACCGTCAATGCTAACTGTACATGGTCCAAAATATTTGTTCAACGCCACTTCGACTTCTAGTGGGGAGCGAACTATCAAGCTTGGGTTTAGATGCTTGACAGGTAATTCCATTCACTTTCCGAAAGAAATAGAAACGAAGGAGTACGTTGCCCCAGAGTCAAAGAGTACTCTGACAGGTATACCAGCTATGTTTACAGTTTCTGAAATTTAATTATCCCTTAGTTCTATATGCTCACACACAACAAAAAAAATAGTAAGCTAAATAGGAAGGGATAGAATCATACCAGTGATCACATCAGGTGATGCGGCTGCCTCTTCGATGGTGACTACAAATACCTTTCCTTGCTACGGAGGTTGTTTCCTAGGTAGAGTGCAGGTCCTTGCAACATGTCCCAGTTGCTGACAATTGAAACATTTAATGTTCGGGTTTTGTCCAGCGAACTGTGGCGGTGGTGGTGCAGTAGCGTTCTTTGCTGGTGCTACAGTGGACTGAGTCTTGAAAGGACGAAATGATCTATTATTGCTGCTACCTGAAGTCTCAGTAGTCGGTCTCTTCAGTCCTCTGTTCTGTGCAAAGAAGTTGTCCCTTTGACTTGACTCTATCACCCTGGCAACCTGTACAGCCTCATTATATACCTTTTTCTCCAGACCCAAGATGTGCTCTCTAATGCTTCCACGTAGTCCCATGGTGAACCTACGGGTCTTGGTTTCTTCTTCTTGCATGCTTGCCGGTGCAAAGAAGAATAGGTCTTCATATCTCTGTTGGTAGGCATCAACCGTTGACTGAGATTGCTGCAAGTTTAGAAATTCTTTCTCCATCTGATCTCTAAAGCTCTTTGAAAAATATTTATCAAAGAAGGCTCCCTTGAACACTGCCCAATCAATCTGAGTGTGCTTTGTCTCCAAAATATGCCCGTGTAGAATTCCACCAAGCGTTTGCATCCTCCTTTAGCATGTGCATAGCAAACAGCACCTTCTCATCCTTAGTACATATCATCAGACGGAAATTCTTCTCCATCTCTGCAACCCACTGTGCAGACCACAGTGTTTTCCCTGGCTTCCCTGTGAATGTAGGGGGTTTCAGTTTTAAGAACCTATCCACTGCTCGACTCAGATCGTGTTGCCCCTGTGTATTCATTCCGTACCATGGTGGTGGGTACGGGTAGGCTCCATGATAAGCAGACGACGATGGAAATTAAAATGGTGGTTGTAAATTCTGTCCTTGGCCCATCGGCCCTGGGCTACCATCCATCGGCAGTGTAGTGTTATTTCTTCCAGACTCGGGCGTACCCTCTGTAGGAATATATCCCGGTGGCATGAACATCTTCAACATCTCGTTCAGGAATGCTTTCTGCTGAGCTTCCATCTGGTAGACCAAATTTGTAACGATCGTCTCTGAGTTAGTGTGAGGAGGGCCTGGCAAATTGGTCGGTGCCCTGGGAATATGCCCTTCTACACTCTGGATTCTGGTTTTGCTCTTCCACATATCCAGTTTCCACATTTTCCTCAGCTTGGCGCACCCTGGAGTGGTGACGCTTCCGTATGCCTCGACGACCGTTTCCGCCTGCCATCTCAGACTAGTCTGTTTGGATCTGAGAAGAAGACATAACACAGGAGGTACAGTCAAATAATAATAGTATTAGTCTTGAACAATTACAAGGCGAAAAAATCGAAATGGAAACTTAAATTGCAATTTTTAAAAAAAATTTCCAAAAAAATTTTTCTGCCCCTTTTCAGTTGACCGGTGGCAACATACCGGTCGCTACACTGTAGGCCTCTCCTGACCGAGAGATACCGGTCGACACTTCCTGGGGGTACCGGTCGACCGGTATAAGCAAAACCGTCGACCGGTATGCCCAAAATGGCTTTTAAAATCGCGAAAAGTGAAATTTTTCTCACTTTTCTTCTCTTCTTCCTCTCCGGTGGCGATTTCTTTCTGGCTCCTGAGTTGCTACAGTCCGACCGGTGATCCTAGAAACCATTTTCTTCCGACCAAGACTTAGAACATCGCCTCCAGGTAAGTTTCTTCCTTCCATATATACTTTTACATTGTTTCTCTATCGATTCAAGCTTAAAAACTAGGGTTTTCATTGATTGGAAGATTCTAACCGTAGCAACTCTTTTCCTTTGGCTTAGACAGGGTTTAGGGACCTCTAAGAGCAAAAGCCCTCAACTAATTTGAGGTTCCACCGAAAGGTTTTAGGAAAAATCAAATTTTTCTAGTTTTGACCTAGGTTTTGACAAAAAATCAAATTTTTCTTAAATTTTCTAAATTTCTTGTTGTTTTGTTGAATGCTTGGTTTCTATGAAGAGTGTGGGGGTTACGTAAGTCCTCCTCCCTAGGTTTTGGGTGAGTTCAAGGCTTTTTCTTAATTTGTTGTCGTTATGCTGCCGAATTTTCGACAATTCTAACCATTCTCCTTGTTTTTTCCTTGTTTTGCAGTTCCAATGGCTCCACACAAAGGTGCTGGTAAGCGATCCTATGGTCTAGGCATGCACCTTCCTCACCCACCTGTTCTACAGCTCGATGAGTGGTGGTTTCGTTCCGAGGCGGCACAAGCCCGTTTCCCTTGGTTCGAAGGGAAAAACTATCTAGTCAGGACGGCATGCCAATTTGGAGCAGTTGCAGCGGTTCGATGTGGAAGCCGCTTTTGGCAGGCTTGGGTGGTTGTCTGTCATCACTTATACCGTGATCACCCGCCCCAACCTCGTCAAGCATTTTTACGCTAACTTGGAAGTCGAGGGAGATGTTAACGACTTCGGTCGTAGTAGGGACCTCCGCATCACCAGCCTTGTCAAGGGTGTTCCCATATCCTTTGACACCCACCAGCTGGCTAATCTTTTGGGGATACCCAATGATAGTGACTTGATGTACTGCCCACCAAAAATGAAGGGCTTTCTTCCTAAGGATCGACGTCGGGAGATTGCGGAGCAGATTCTACTTCCTGGGGTTCCTATGAAGGCTGCTAGTTTGAGGCTTGTGCCTCGGGTGTACAGCCGCATCATCCAGCACAACATTGTGCCACAGAGCGGTCATTACACTGAGTTGTCCCAGCTCACTCAGTATTTGACCTACTGTGTCTGCACTGGGGAGCAGGTCTGTCTTCCCTATCTCATCATCAGGACCATGCATCAGGCTACTCTGGCCGATCGAGCCAGTAACCTTCCATATGGCCGACTCATCACTACTCTTCTGCGGTGCCTACGGGTTGACATGAGAAGCGAGGTTCCTGTAGAGGACACCATGACCTCCGACATCGACTTGGATGCCATCATCCGGATGTAGATTGACAACCTGCCGATAAGCGATGAGGAGTTGGATGCTCGCCCTCGCCCACTCAGGAGGGTAGCAGCCGCAGCAGCAGCAGCAGCAGCAGCCGCCAATGCTGCCCATGCAGCAGAGGCTGAGGGTGATGATGGGGATGGCGATGATCGAATGGAGGATGTTCCAGCGCCAGCACCACAGCCTACACATGCAGCAGGACCATTTCAGCCTCTTCCCGATACCGTGATGGGTATGTTCACGGAGCTTCGCGATGCTCAGCATGAGATGAACCGTGACTTAGGGCACCTTACTCGCAGCCTCAGAGTCACTCAGGAGTAGGTGCACTGGCTCAGGGTCGCATATGAGCGAGATTATGATATTGCCGACCCGGTTCCTCCTATGCCCCCAACCCCATGATAGACTTGTTATTTCTTTCTCTCTTTTTGTACTGTTTATATAACAGGATAACTGTCCGGCTTGTGGACTGTACCCTATGGCACTATTAACTTTTCACTTTTTAATATTTTAATGAAAGTTCGTGGTTTTTCCTATCTAGAGCATATGCACTTATTAGTTCCATATTTAATATAGTATATTATGCTCTTTCTTATTTAGTCTCAAGTATCAAACAATGCTTAAGGTGTTTGTATTAAAACTTTTAATTTTTTTTTCCTATCTCAATTCATCGACTCAGTTAATTGCAATATGGTCTGTTAGACAGAGCCTAAGAGCTCTGATACCAAGTTGTCACACCCCAATTCCGGCTGAACCAGAAGTGTGAGTGAACCGTCACTGAACCAACGATGCATACCAGGATCTCAATAAGACTGTGTCCACTCATACAAACCATTGAACATAACTACAATCAGAATATAAACAATACAAAGTCTTTAAATAAAATGAACTGAGTATCTATTGATAAATTTAAATAAATATTCAATTATCCAAATTCTCAGATCATAAATAATTATCTTTACATCACTTTATTGTCAACCGAAAATAACTGAAATAAATAAAATAAAATCCTAGAGATACACGTAGAAAGGGCACTCGCATGAAGCGTCATGCTCGTCCTCTCCTGCCTGCACGTCCAAAGTAGCAACACCTCCATACGCCGAAGCGTTCACGTAATCATCCACCATATAGCCTGCATCAATATCTAAAAACATGTATATATACAAAGGTGAGCTCACAACTTAGCTCAGTAAGACAATCAGACAGTGTAACAATTATATGCATGAGTAACAATCATTTTATGTTATGGTCTGATTTAAGTTTGCAATGTGCTATAGAAAGGATTGGCGGCCACCGCACCTCTATACACGAGTGTGTGGAATCGCCCAGTAGATCACACCGCTGCCGACCCACATGCACCCACCATGGGATAGAGATAGAGCTAAGGCATCCACTACCTCCCCTGATGCTCCACCCATACCAATACATAAGCCCCTATTGGCGAGGGCTTGCAAACTGGGCTCGCAACTAACCAATCCTATATGTCATCACAGTAGGCTCTATCCCAGTACAGCTCCCTACGGCATAGCGATAAAGCTAGAGCGTGGTGGCCAGATCGGAGACCACAATACCACGACCTCCACCTGATGCCCTACCCGCACTGAGCATACTAAGACAGATCAATACGCAAGTAGACCCTATCCCAATATAACTCCCTACGGCATAGAGATAGAGCTAAAGTCTGGTGGCCAGGCTGGAGACCACAATGCCACGTCCTCCCCCTGATGCCCTACCCGCACCAAGTATGCTAAGATAAAATACCCATGGGATAGAGAAAGAGCTAAGGCATCCACTACCTCCCCTGATGCTCCACCCATACCAATACGTAAGCTCCTATTGGCGAGGGCTTGCAAACTGGGCTCGCAACTAACCAATCCTATATGTCATCACAGTAGGCTATCCCAGTACAGCTCCCTACAGCATAGAAATAAAGCTAGAGCGTGGTGGCCAGGCCGGAGAACACAATGCCACGACCTCCCCCTGATGCCCTACCCGCATTGAGCATACTAAGACAGAACAATACGCAAGTAGACCCTATCCCAACATAACTCCCTACGGCATAGAGATAGAGCTAAAGTCTGGTGGCCAAGCCGGAGACCACAATGTCACGTCCTCCCCCTGATGCCCTACCCGCACCAAGTATGCTAAGATAGAATACTACAAAAGATGCTAGTGTGAGGAATGATCCCAGACCCCAGGCCCTTCCCATTCCACACACCAACGAAAACATTCACATGCCTAACAATTACATCCTAACATATAGAATATGCAAGAACAATAATAATAACTGAAAATAAAAGATGACATGTGAATATGCACAAACATCACGCCATAGAATCAGGTTTATTAACAACGTTTTACTATCCTTTATTCATTAAGGTTTAGGTCTGATTCCCTTACCTGACGCTCGTTTGATAGCTTGTTTCACGTCGCAAGATCAAACGTGCTATCACAAAATCCTACATGATATTAGGGTTTAATTAGAATAGTTTCTTAGGGTTTACGTTGGTCGAAAAACCAACGAGATTACAAAATACATCTCATAGGGCTGATCGATCGCAGGTACGGTCACAGCACTGTGGGAAAACCTGCGACCGGTATGTTCGACCGGTCCCCCACAGACCAGTCCCCGAGAGGTACCGGTCGCAGTACTGGTCGCATGGGGTGCGACCGGTATGTCTCCGGAACCATACATCTGGTTTTCGACTGCCGTCGATCATTCCCTATTGATTCTAGGGTTTCACCTACACCTTCTAGGTTTGAGTATCGAGTTAGAATTGTTTCCAACTCTATTCGAGTCCTAGTTTTGATGGTCTTCATCCTAGAACTCGAATCTAGGGTTTCACGACTAAACTAGGGTTTAACGACAAAAGTAGGATTTAGATCAATACCCGCTTTACATGGTATTGATCCAACAATCATCAACCCTTTAAGAGTTCATAGAGCAAAAGAAGGTTCAAACACTTACCGTCGACTTGCGGTGAGGTATTCTCCGTCGAACGGTAATGGCGGCGGCTCCTTCTTCTTCCTAGCTTCTTCTCCCTCTTAAATCTCCTTCTCCTCTCTAGGGTTTATAAGGATAATTAGAAAGGATTCTAGGAGGTTTATAGGGGTTTAAATAGGTTAGGATTAGGTTTAGGAAGTCTCCTAGGATTAGGAAAGTCCTAGGGTTCGGACTTTGGAAAGTGGGACCCGCAGAGATCCAGTTCCGGATCTTGGTAGTCTGCTGCTCAGACTATACCGATCGACCGGTACCAAGACCGGTACCATCGACCGGTATGAGTAAATTCATACATAAGATGGTCCGTTTCGTACCTGTCTGTCATCCGCTCGTCCCGTCTGGCCCGGTGATGATCGGAAGACCTGTTACGACATGAAATCAAGGTTTAGATCGGGTTCATGGAGTGCGGGTCTTACACGTTCATCAAATGATCAGGTGCAAAGATTGCTCTTTTGATTGTTTATGTTAATGATATTGTCATCACAAGTGATAACACTGCAGAAAAATTTCTTGCTACAAAGGTATTTTGGGCTAGGAATTTAAGATTAAGGATCTTGTACCGCTTCACTATTTTCTGGGCATAGAAGTTGCAAGGTCCTCCACAACCATTTACCTCTCTCAAAGGAAGTATGTGCTTAATCTCCTTTCTGAGACTGGTATGTTTGGATGTAAGCTAGCAGATACTCCTATTGATGCTAACAATCACTTGGTTAGCAAAGCAGGTGATCCCGTGGAGAAGGACAATATTAGAAATTGATTGGATGATTGATATATCTTTCTCATACTCGCCCTGACATAACTTATGCCTTTAGCTTGGTTAGCCAGTACATGCATGATCCATACTCTAGTCACATGGAAGCAGTGTTGCGCATCTTCCGCCATCTAAAGTCTGCCCCAAGTCGTGGAATCCTGTTTTCTCCTCATGATCATCTCAGAGTTGAGGCCTTTACTAATGCTGATTGGGCAAGTTCTTCTGATGATCGTATGTCTTCTACAGATTATGGCACTTTTGTTAGTAGTAACCTTATTACTTGGCAGAGTAAGAAGCAATCTGTTGTAGCCAAGTCTAGCGTTGAAGCAAAATTTCGTACTATGACTCATGGCATTTGTGAGCTTCTATGGCTTTCGCATCTTCTCACTGATTTAGCTGTCCCTATCACCCTTCCCATGAAGCTCTATTGTGACAGCAAATCTACCATTAGTATTGCTCACAACCCGGTTCAGCATGATCAGACTAAACATGTGGAAATTAATCGTCACTTCATTAAGGAAAAGCTGGATTCAGGTCTTATTTGTGTGCCTTTTGTTCCTAATCATGACCAATTGGCTGATGTTTTTACTGACAGTCTTAATAGTAAGATGTTCTATCCAATTGTTTACAAGTTGAGCACGTGTGATATTTATGCACCAACTTAAGGGGGAAAGTTGTAATCTGGGTTTAAGGGTAGAATTGTTTGATAGGACTTTGTCTTTGTACTCATTCTAGATTGTTCTCCTCCATATTATAAATAAAGTTGGCCTATGTCCCATTAGACACAAATCATTACATCAACTCAACAAAATAATACCAAATAGAATAATTTCATAAAATAGATCCATGAAATAAAATTGAAATGATACCAAAAAGGGCCTTAATGGAATGCCCCAGGAAAAATTAATCCCTTTTAATAAGACCTGCACGCCCGGGCGCTGGGGGGGGATTAAGGATTTTCTGATGTTATAGATCCTAATCAGTTGGAAAGAAGGATTTTGGTATCAGAATGCAATCTTTTTTGTTGGATCAAACCCAACAAAAACAAGGGCTGGGATAGCAGCTGAGGTACCACTCAGCAATGACTTTGGGTATCATCAGATTTTAACCAAGAAATAGGGTTACATAAACATTTCTCACCATGAAAACCAGTAATCATCTTCTTGTAGCTTTGGAATTTCTTTACAGTTTTGATAAAATAGTGGAAAAGGCCAAAAGGACAGAGGGCCATAAAGAAGAACAAGAGGCTAACCAATTAAGAAAATGATCAGCCTACAAGCAGAAGCTATATAACAGAAACATCCGTTAATGCAATAACTCCACCATCCCCACTTCTGAGATTCCATCTCTGAATATTTTTTGGTTACTTTCCCTATGTCCTCCATGCTGTTTGGTTATCAATAGGAAGAAATGTAGGCATGATCCATAACATCCTAAACCTTTTCACTCAGCAATGACTTTGGGTATCAGAATGCAATCTTCTTTTGTATTCCAAGTTCCAACAGGATCAAACCCCACAAAAACAAGGGCTGGGATAGCAGCTGAGGTACCACTCAGCAATGACTTTGGGTATCATCAGATTTTAACCAAGAAATAGGGTTACATAAACATTTCTCACCATGAAAACCAGTAATCATCTTCTTGTAGCTTTGGAATTTCTTTACAGTTTTGATAAAATAGTGGAAAAAAATAGTGGAAAAGGCCAAAAGGACAGAGGGCCATAAAGAAGAACAAGAGGCTAACCAATTAAGAAAATGATCAGCCTACAAGCAGAAGCTATATAACAGAAACATCCGTTAATGCAATAACTCCACCATCCCCACTTCTGAGATTCCATCTCTGAATATTTTTTGGTTACTTTCCCTCTGTCCTCCATGCTGTTTGGTTATCAATAGGAAGAAATGTAGGCATGATCCATAACATCCTAAACCTTTTCAAAAATGGTAACCTAATGACACCAGCCAAAGGGCAAAGAAGGCTACCGCTGAGTTTTGCATTTCAGACAACAAAGAAAGCAAAAAATCTACAGGAAAGCAGATCTTTGAATGCAAATCCTTATATACGATTACAAACGCAGCCCAAGTAACTTCATGTTAAAATCATAACCAATGGTGTCCAACTATTATCTTTGAAGATAAAATGGACTCCATTTATAACTATAGATTATCCCAACAAACAAAAAAGAAAAGGGGGAAAAAAAAGGTAAATACATGTTTTACTAGAAACATGCCCTCCCGTACTTACCGAAGGCAACTGGGCAAAATGTTATCCTTGAAAATGGAATCAACACTTTAAACATACATCTTCTCAAATGTTCAATAGGGTATTTGCATACAAGGACAATGACCATTACACCTGGACAATATCTTTATTGAAAATTCAAAATTCTTCGTAAGTAATATAAAATAAATGAGACTACTTTCAGCTTTAAACATGTTCTAAACTTGTTTTCTTCTACATCATCTAGCCGGAAACAAACTAAAAGGCTGAGCTTAAGGAAAGACAAAGAAAGAGAGTGATTCTAACCAACTGAACGCCCATTGAGGAAGAATTCCTCCATCTGTCACTTCAGAAACAACGGAATCCATCTCTAGAGCCAAAGAACAAAAAGCCCAACAGAGAAGGCCTTCAGAAAATTGCCCTCCTCTTTACTTCTTATTAGAAAGGCTTTCTAAGGCCTTTTGGGCTCCGGGAGACAGACGAGAACAGCAGCCCCAACCCTGTTTCAAAATATAGACTTTTAGGAGGTTCCAAGTACAAAAGATGACAAGCATACAGTAATTTTTGGTGAAAGATTAACATATCGTAATTGATGACTATAGTTAGTATTGATGGAAATTGGTCAAATCCATACCTAGATCTCCATTCTTACATGCATGGAAAAGAAAATTGGGAATGGGTATTAAACAGGTTAGGACTTCAATAATAATTTTAAAATTTTGGCATAAAAAAAAATGCACATGATAAAAAATAGGGTAAATTTCTCTCACCTCCCCTCCAGGAATCCTAAAAGGCAATCATCCCCCAACTTGATTCAAAATGTCTCCCACCTCCCTTGCTTTTGAAAATATTCCCCCCCCCCTCCCTTCAATTTTGTGATGAGATTCATCATCACCAATATTTTTTGGACAATAATACCCTCAGATTTACTAAAGAGATTTTATCAAAAATCTATAACCGAATTTAATTTAAAAAAATATATTAAAAAAATCAAAATCAGTCAAAACGTGAGATACTCTTTTACGGTACCTCATTGGAAAATTGTTTCACTGTTCGATTTTTCATTGTCTTTGTTCTTCACTCTTCTCTCACCGTCAATCCGGCCAGAGACCGCTACAAACCCAAGTTTCCGATTACCTTCGTTCATATGGCATCCATCGTCCAAGTAGTGAATATCCCAAAAAAAAACATAAAACACAAAACAAAAATATGGGATCCATCGTCCAAGCAGTGAAGATCCAAAAAAGAAAAACACAAAACAAAACTCCTATTTAAGAGGTAAGTTAAGTGGTGGAAAATAGAAAATTGTAAAAATTAAAAAAGCAAAGGATCTAGAAAACATCGAGAGGAGCTTTACAGAGCCAAAATCTGCCAAATTGGAAGAGCAAGCAATCGGGAATCCAACCCAAGTCAAGTTGATTCAAGTTGGGGATGACGGCGGATTGGGGGAAGTTGAAATCAAGCACCAGCTCCAGATCTGTAGAGGTAGAGCATGCCAAAGACGTTGAGAGCGGTAACAAAGCCGATGAAGCAAAGGATCATGACAAGGACAACGGTGGGAGTGATATTCAAGCCTGGGGCGTCATCCATGTAGAACCTCAACATGTTGCTTCTGTTCCCGCTACCTACGAATCAACTAGACTGGCCTCCTCCACCACCCAGCCTTCCCCGCCGCATCCCAGCAGTTGCTGCCGCAGAACCCCACAACGCCATAGTACTCGGCCTGCTTGACGGTGACAGATTTTGACACGTTTTTTAATTTTTATTTTTTATTATATTTTTTTAATTAAATTTGATTATAAATTTTTGATAAAATCTCTTTAATAAAACTGAGGGTATTATTGTCCAAAAAATATTAGTGGTGATGAATCTCATCACCAAATTGAATGGGAGAGAATATTTTCAAAAGCAGGAAAGTGGGAGACATTTTGAATCAAGTTGGGGGGTGGTTGCCTTTTAAGATTCCTGGAGGGGAGGTGGGAGAAATTTACCCTAAAAAATATTGTACATGTTTAATACATGTCATGTTTAAAAAAATTTGGGAGCATATATACAATAAGCAGCAAACACGTACATCATTCAACAACACATTAATAACACATAGAATACTCATTTATCAAAACCAAATCTTCCAACTAAAATAAACAACAAAATATCTAAATACTTAATCCAATCGTACACCAGCATGGTGCGTTCATGGTTATCAAGGCACTAGGCGTCCAGGCACCTTGGTGGCGCCTTGGAAAATAGGCCTCCATGGTCACCTAGGTGGGCTCATTGGGCGTCCATCAGGCCTCCAATGCCTTGGTTCACTTTGGCGCCTTGACAACTATAGGTGCATGCTACCCCACCCTAGTTTTGAAATTATCATAAAGCGCAACACAATAAGACATGATGTCACAAGCACTACAAATATACGTTGTTAATAATTCTTAGTCCATATGCAAGCATTGAGCAGAAGCAAGATACCAAACTAGATCACTTATAATGTAGGACATTTCAATAAATTACTTCAGACCGAAGGACAGAAGTAAAATTCTTAAAAAAGCCATTAGCAGCTGGGTTGCAAACACAAAACAAAGTTTTGATGGCTTTCTTCATCTCCAATGTTTGATACTTAGGAATCCAAGTCTGCATTTCTTTGGCTAGTTTATTAATTCAGGGCAGAACTGAAGCTAACAAGGACAACTTAAGGAGCCATCACCAAGTCCAAGTTAATATATGAATTTCCATTACAGCTATAAAACTGGCTTAAATTTTTCCAACTTGAAGTGTAATCTCAGCTCCAAGATAAAAGGTGTTTAGCTTTTCACCTCTATACAATTGCAAGAGAGAAGAATTGAGTTTTGTGAATGCAGAAAAGATGGAGCACAGGCAAACGCCCTGGCTGTTCTACCATCTGGTTTTGTGCCCACCACCAATGTTGTCAAAGTATCGTCTAGGCGGCGGCTCGTCCAGCAGCCTTGGTGGCGTTTTAGAAACTAGTCTGCCTTTGGCACCTAGTCAGGCATCTTGGTCGCCTTATGCGTCCGACAGCCCTCCAACATCTTGGGTTTGCCTTGTTGCCGTGACAACCCTGGCCACCACTTCCAGTTGCATACCATGCCTGAGCAACTGGAAGTGGTGGGAATGGCCTTTCCCAGCTATGGAGGATTCCTAAGGTGGGAATGGCTACCCCCACCTGCCCACGACACATCCCATGATCATGTGCTCAGGCCTCCTGTTGCACACTAATTACAAAGGGGACCATAGTTTAAATCATTCCCAGTTGGTTATGCACATTTAAATACTTTTGGCATGCTAATATGTCTGATTTTTAGATTGGGTAGGCAAGGATTTTTGGTGGAACCGATAAGGAATACTCATTTAGGCTGTTTTTGGTAATAATTCTGCTCTCAAAAAGTACTTTTGACCCATAAGTGTTTCCAGATGGAACCGAAAAGGAATACTCATTTAGGCTGTTTTTGGTAATAATTCTGCTCTCAAAAAGTACTTTTGACCCATAAGTGTTTCCAGAACAGAACACACACACACACAAAAATAAAATAAAATTAATGGTGTTTGGAAGGAACTTTAATGGAATCACTTCCAACACCCATCTATATTTACTAAATTGCCATTTTCACCTAAATATTTATGAAAATGCCATTACCTCTAATATAACACCAATGGACAAATAATAGTGGCCATTGTTACAAATATGCCACCGTAACATCTCACTTATATGACTACCATAATTTTAAAAATAAAATTACCAAATATCACACTACTAGACTAAGGATACCGGTAATAACTACGAAAAGTATCTCATAAAAGTACATAATGAAGTTACAATATTGTCCATGTCTTTAGTTTTAATTTAAAATTACATCATAAAACCCCCATACATGTGAATAACAACAACAACAAACCCTTATCCCAACTAATGGGATCGGCTACATGGATCATTGCCCTCCAATTAGCTCTACTCAAGGTCATATTTGAAACAAGACCTAAGCTACACATGTCTTTTCTTACCACCCCTCCTAGAGTCATTTAAGGCCTGCCCCTGGCTCTATTAATTACTTCGATCTGAATCAAATCACTCCTCTGTATTAAAGCATCTAAAGGCCTCCGTTGAACATGGATATGCCAGCTGAAATAATTTTCTCGTAACTTATCATGTATTAGTGCTACTCCCAAATCAACTCTAATATGATCATTCCTTACATTATCCTTCTTAGTTTATCACATATCCATCTCAACATCATCATCTCAGTTACACTGAGTTTATCTATATCATGGTTCATAGTTGCCTAACATTCTGCACTATACATCATAGCAGGTTCAAAGACTGGCCCATAAAATATAAACCCATATGAAAAAGATGATCATATCACCCCCCATCCGATTGGCTCTTGCAATTGATTTGCAATTTGCTTCCTAAGATTCTTCATTTCCCTTGCTAAATCGCATTGACTACTAGGCTTAATTGGTACCCAGTCTAATTGGACCATTGTCATCATCGTCAATTAAATTTCATCACCCAAATCATAAGTGTCACATATTATGTCAATATTCCCATAATCTTTAAAACCCATAACATATTGTTGTTCCTCTCGTATGAAGTTGTGTAGTGCACAAACAATTAAAATACAAATCTGCACTCTCTAAGGGGATTGAAGACAAGGAACGTAGACTAGGAAATCTATTCTTCGAAACATCAAACAACCATTTCTATGACAAATAATAATATTGAAAGTAATGGTGCTCCCCTAAAAAGCTGCCAAGAATCCAGTTTGATTCAGGTACCCAGAATCGACAATATATATTTCTTATCAAATGTAAAAGCAATTACACGGATTACCCAGCAACCAAATTTTTTTGTTATTTGACAGTCTATACCTAGTGGGGGATGAGGAAAGTTCAACCTTGTGTCTCTTAATGTTTTGGCTAACACCCGACGGTTGTTGGCTCTGCTCTCCCAACCCGCATAGACGAACGTGAATGTCATATCGAAGGAACAGGCACAACATTTTAAAGAAGTACTTGTTTTACATTATCAAAGCTAATTTCATGCAAGAACTCGACCTAATCAGTTCCTTCAGTTGCAGATCATATGCAGTAGTAGAAAAGCAAGAAAAACATAGCAATATTATGTCAAATGAAAATAAAACTAATAAGAGCTAAATGGACTTAAGAAGATGTTCACGATATCCATAGTAATAAATAAATTTTCATAGAAATGAATAAATGCTCAAGAAACAGAGCTTTAAGTATTATGTACAGAAAGTAACATGGTAATCTACATAATCAGCAATTCAGCATAGAACTAGAGATTTAAGAATAGCTGGACACCAGAACCAGAACACAAGGCAACACAGAATTGAATGATGAAAACCCAGATGAAAGACACAAGACCACAAGCCACACGAACAACAATTCCTAAAAAGCTTCTGTTTTTTTTTTTTCTTTTTTTTGTCAGCATGGAGATGATGATGTAGTGTTTGGTCAAAGAAAACCAATTAACACTATCCATATCAAAAAAACCATGTAAAGCTCGAAAAGTTTTTAGCTTATGGAAAATGAAGGAAAGCTCACTCACAAGAAATTTCCAAATTCATGTCACACCAGAAGGGAAAAACAGGTCCTCAACTGTAACAAATTCAGATTTCTAGGCATTCTAGGCACTGATTATGAGATTCTGGAGTGTGAAAATGAGGAATCCAATCATCCTCCCAAGTATTAATACTAACTTCCCACTATCAATCTTCCAAAAAGCCCAATCCCAACCTTGAACTACTGCTTACCGTATTTCATCACAACAATCATTGAATTCTATGAGAACACTTGCAAAAAATTTCATTAGCATCCCTTTGCAAACGGAATGCCATCCACAGATTTCAACTACAGCTACTAGACCATGTAAATTACGCAAAGCAGATAACTCATCTTAGAAAATAATTGGACATTTTGGTAATTGTAACCAAATAAGGCTATCTAGTCAACTTTCACCCAAGATTTTTTACAATATACCTCTTAAAGCAGTTCATTGTATCAATGGTGTAATCTCTTTTGAGTAACGTTCTTCTTCTTCTTTCTTTTATTGGAATTGCTAATGTTATTCTTTTCTCTTTATTTATGATATTTGTCTGAATAATTCAGTAATGACCTGCTAAATCAGTTAGATTAATATTAATTGCTAGATGTAGAATCTGTGATATGTAATCGTCTTGATTCTAATCACAAGTAGCAAACAGTGGTAGATGATTATGTCTAAATTTTCGTCTCATCATTGTGAATAATATAACCTAAGTTAAATAATCTCCGCTTGTGTGTAATTGTTGCTTAGATTGATCTGTTTTTCACCTACTTAATATTTATTACCTTTGAATTAAATATTGAAAGCTTATTTAGTGTTGTTTGATAGTTAGATCTCTCTGAAGAATTTGTTTCAGTAGAGATATTTAAGGGAAAACTTGGATAACAGAGCGTATTGTTATTTATTTACTTTCAATTTGATTCAACCAACCAAAACTCCTTCATTATTGTGTTTGTTTAGCATTAATTAATATATTTAGTTTGAGTAGAATTTAAATTTTGATCAAATCATTCTTTGTTGGATCAACCTTTGCTTACCCTATTTACAATTTATTAATTAGGTCAATAAAGAAATATTTAATTAAATTGGTGTATTCGATACGCTATCGTTAAATTGTCATTTCAACACTTACTGATCCTAAACCCATCAAGAGAAAAATTGTCTTTTTAATTTTAAGGTTAACACTATCAATTAAATGGAAGCGCTTGTAATTATTAAAAACACTTAGGAGAAGGTTGGAATTAAGTTATAATCCAAGGGAAGTACGAATAATTTTTTCTTAAAACTAACAAAAACAATGCCATTACAATGACATTAAACATAAGTAAAACCCAAGAGTGGTGCCTCATTGATTACAACCCCTAATTAGGAAGCAAATGAAAGAACTAATTAGGATGCAAATGAAAAATCTGATTATAGGTTTTATTTCCTCATCCACTTAAAAGGGTATTTGCCGCTAATAGGCCCCAAGTACTATCAACAGCATGTCATATGTGGTCTCAATAAAATCTCAATCTGAATACAATCTTAAGAACCGTACCTGCCATCTTGTGAATTCAGATAATGTTTTAAACAATTACATAAAAAGCTAATGGAGGCTTATCACTCATCTAGCTTTTTATTTTGGTAAAATATCACTCATCTAACGAGATTTATATTAGGGCTGCAACAGGGCCGGGTTTTTCAAAACCCTAACCCCAACCCTGACTATTGAAACTTAACCCTAACCTAGCCCAACCCTGCCAGGGTCAGAAAATGTACAACCCTAACCCTGACCCCGACGGGGGTTGGGCCTAACCCTAGCCTGCCCTGATTGACCCTGACAGGGTCGGGTTGAGCCGGGTCAACCTTGATTAACCCTGATTCAGGTTAGATTGACCCTGATATTGACCCTGATTGACCCTAAACATACAACAAATTATCAAATAACAATTACAACTTCAAACATATGACAAATACAAGCAACCTATAATATTCTTTTAAGAACCTAACAAATACAAACTAAATCAGTTTAAGTGTTTAACAAGGAACAAATACAAATCATAACAAGTTTAAATGCTTAACATAAAGATTTGATAAATGGGAAAAAAAAATGATGGTCATGAACTCATGATCTGCAATTTGGCCTTCCCAACTCCCATCCTTGGTCCTCCTCTCACTCACAGTACCTATTTTCGTTCGTTTTTCGAGAGAGATTGAGAGAAGAGGGGAAGATTGCTCTGAATCTGATTTCTGTGAAGCCGTGAGAAATGAGAATTGAGTTTGAGATGCGGCTTAGGTTATATATATATATATATATATATATATATATATATATATAGGGTCGGGCTGGGCCGGGTTCAACCCAGGGGGTCAACCCTAACCCAGCCCAACCCTGCCAGGGTTCATATAAAATTAAACCCTAACCTAGCCCTGTCAGGGTTTGGGCCGGGTTCAACCCTGCCAGGGTTCACTCATCTTTAAAACGGATATATCATTCAAAATATCTCTAAAAAAAAAAAACTCCAACCTTGGAGGGGGGAGAGAGATGGAGAGAGAGAGGAATTTCCTTTCCCTTGTTAAAAATGGACCAATTTTACTGTTTTCAGAAGTAGACAGCAGTAAAAACTGTGATTGGTAACAATTCTCATTGTTTTCATTTTCATTCATAACGTCTGTCTTTTTTCTTGCTCACAGAGAACAGCTCCGGTTGAAAAAAATTTGTCTGAAACCTGATAGTCGTTAGCAATGCACGACACTTCCTCCCATTCGCAGGTACTCTCCTTCTATATCTCCTTTCTTCTCCGACGCCGGCCTCTAGTCACCGGCATCGCATCTGGTTTCCCTCTCTCTAACCTTCTTCTTGGTAGGGTACGAACTGAACCGTCTTTACAGCAAACCCTCGGATATTACCCTACTCTATTTCGCGCACTCGTCTCTTTACGAGCCTCACTGGTCTTCCCCGATATCAAGAGCAGAAGAGAGACAGCTTCGTCTTCCCCTATCGAGAGCAGAGATACTTTCATCATCCTCGAGAGTGATTGCAGAAAACACTTCCTCTCCCTCTCCCGCTCCAGTATACTTTCATGTGCCTCTTCCATCTCTCTCTCTCTCTCTTTATGAATTTTTTTTGTTTTTTTTGCCTCTACCCCGCTCGGGTATGTACTTTGCTACTGTTTGTTTCTACTCCATTTTTTAAGGAAAAATTAGATTTTATATCATTGTCCTGTTTTTGTTTTGTTTTCCTTTATTTTCACCCATTTGGATTTTCTTCTGCCATGGATGCACAGAAAAATTTAACTAATATTATTTCTACATCCTGGAAATTCCCTTGGATTTTCTATTTTCTTTTCTGCGCATTATATATTTCGTTATTAGAGTCTGTTTCGGTATTTAAGTAGGTTTTTGGTTGCTGGATCGCTATGTGACAATGAAAAAGAAAAAGTATAGAAAATTTAGGAAAACCTTGCCTGAATTGTTCTCTGCATTTCTGCTAGGTTTACTATCCTGTTTCAACGATGCCATTTGGGAGGTTTGAGAAACACTAGAATAAAGTATCTTCAGAAATATTATCAGAAGTGAGTTGGATTTTTGTGGGCATTGCATTTAATAGTCCCTGAATATGTATAGCTCCGGAATTCAATATTATTCCCTAATCTTATCCACATGAGATTTTAAGAATGCAAATTGAAACTACCAAACATATGCAACATATTCAAACACTTAAACAATTTTATACTAGAATCATCACTTGCAGTTGGAAAGGGTGTTTGAAGTTCTGCTAGTGTAACTTAGTCAACTTTAACTCATATTTTGATAGAATTGAACTGCTAGCAACCTTCTTGTTATAGCAAGAACTGTTATAACCAGACAAAAGTGGATTTGCCGAAAGAACCATGAAGGCTTGATAATTTATGATATTCACATGTCGGGTTTATTGTTCGGTATCTGTAAGCGTTTTGTTAACTTTATATACATGAAGATAATATTTGGTCTATTCAAAATCTTCATGGACTGGTAAGAAGTTATTCAGCTTTCTTGAAGTTATTCAGCTTTCTTGAAGTTCTTAGAGATGTCTCAGTACTTTACTGTGGACTTGGTCCGTCAAAAACTTATGAACCTAAACTTTGACAGCAATTTACATGAACCGCCATGAATAGGCTTTCCAGTTGTTCCTTCGTCAGTGTTTAAGCTATCAATGTTCAGTGGAAATCGAAAGGGCATAGTTGAACGAGTAAGTTTCTACCATTTATGTTATGCCCTTCAAAACTTGGTATTCTCAAGTACACTCTGAATCATTTTATCCCCTTCAAAACTTTGAGTCAATGACTATGCTAGCTTTTGAATCAAAGCTGCCATTGGTTTTCAGGTAATCGATACAAGCATGAGAAATAAACATAAACTCAATCCAAGCCAAATAAATAAAGAAACAAACATAAACTCAATCCAAGGCACCTAACCTCTGTAGTTGAGTAAAAAATAAATAAATAGCCAAGCAAAAACCGAACAACCAACTGCAATCTTAAACTTTTCCAAAGTAACTTACCTGGTATCCGTCAGAGACATTGAGAGAGAGAGTCGGAATCACCAAACAACCAACTGCAACTATCCGATTCGGAATGAAGGAGAACATTAAAACTACAGTACATCAGAAAATCGGAGAAATCATGAGAGACTCGAGAGAGAGAGTCGAGAGTCGAAAGAATCAGAGAGATTGAGTGATTGAGAGTCTAGGAGGCACCGTTCCCTCTTAGGGTTTCGTATGAGAGAGGGAGATTGAGAGAAGAGGTGAAGAAGAGAAGAGATGAAGGCGCCGCCGTCTACCGCCGTCTACTCTTAGGGTTTCGTAAACTCTTAGGGCTTTGTTTGAGTCTTTGAGAGAGAGAGATGAAGAAGAGAATAGATGAAGAAGAGAAGAGATGAAGGTGCCGCCGTCTTCTTAGGGTTTCGTCTTCTTGAGAGAGAGAGAGAGAGAGAGAGAGAGAGAGAGAGAGAGAATGATAAGGCTCTGCCTCTGAGCCTCTGAAACCGTAAGATGTTTCAGTTTCAGAATCTAAGATTTCTAATTTTCTATCGTTTGCCCTTTGGTCGATGAGGGCTTAGCCGAGAAATAGGGTAACTTAGGTTTAGCTTTAGGTTTATAATTATAATATATATATATATATATATAGGGTCGGATTGGGTCGGGTTTAACCCAGGGGATCAACCCTAACCCAACCCAACCCTGTCAGGATTGGTACAAAATTAAACCCTAACCCAGCCTTGTCAGGGTTCGGGCCGGGTTCAACCCTGCCAGGGTTCAGGGCAGGCCTGGGCGGGTTCGGGTCGTCAGGGTAAAACTTGCACCCCTACTAGAGAGTACTTTTTTTTTTTCAAGAAATCTCATCTAATGAATTTCAATCAAGTTGTCTCGCTTCTTAAAGTGGAATGCCCTGTCTAGTTCCAAGAACATAAATTTTTTTCTTTTTTTTATAATAATAAGGTATTAGTTTTAATCAAAGGTTTAAATGTCAACTAGCTCCATAAAAAGTTCATACCTTTAGGTCAGGTAATATATATTTTCTAACTCGATTCCCACCTTAAGTACAAATTAGGTATTATCCTTACATAAGTTTTTACTACTTTCTATGTGATGGTGTCCTAAGTTTCTTTCTTCTTCCGTTTTTGTGTCAAAACCATAGAAAGAGTGTATGATTTTACCAAAAACCAATGTTAAAATTTTCCATGAAAGCTACTCTCAAAGCACATTGACACTAAAAGAAACTAAAAATAAAAACATGACACTAAATAAAACTAAAAAAAAAATAAAGCTAAGTAAAATATAAAACTCTAAATAAAACTAAATTTCCTATGACAGATCCTAATTTCTTCCCCCCACACTTAAATCTAACATTGTCCTCAATAGAAAATAAGAATGCAAAAGAAAACAATTAATAGAGAGAAGAAAGACAATTCTACTTTCTTGAGTTGCCTCCCAAGCAATGCATTTGTTTAACATCGTTAACCCGACTAGCTTTGTCCATCACTCATCAGAAGTAGGATTTGCTAGTCTTACTTTTTTAATATTGTCCATTTAAAAACCATCATAGTAAGGTTTAAGTCTATAACCATTCACCTTAAACATCTTATTTGTTTTCAAGCTCTTTATTTCCACTGCACCATGATGAAAAATATTAATCACAACAAAAGGGCCAATCCAATGAGAATGCAACTTAATTGGAAATAGTTTTAACTGTGAATGAAAGAGAACAACTTTTTGGCTAGCAATAAAATTCTTCCTAGAAATCATCGTCATAAAATAGGCCTTGGTTTTTGCTTTGGAAATGTTGGAGCTCTCGTAGGCATCATTCCTCAACTCCTCAAGTTCTTATAATTGCAACTTCCTTTGAACACCAGTATCAGTCATATATATATATTGCAATGCGTGACCGTCCAATATGTTTTGTGTTCTATTTCCACTAGGAGATAACAAGGCATCGTCGAGTCGCAAACTCCAATCTTTTCTATTAGGATTTACCATCTTTTCCAAGATAGACTTTACCTCTCTATTGGACACTTCAATTTGGCCATTGGTCTGTGGATGATAAGAGGTGGAGACTTTATGTGCAACATGATATTTCTTAAACAATGTCTCTATCGTCTTATTACAAAAATGAATGTATTTGTCCCTAATTATGCTCTTTGGCGTTTCAAACCTTAAAAAAATATTAGTCAACTTTGGAATCGTTAGTTTTGGTGGCTTTAGGTTCCACCTATTTAGAAACATAATCCACAACTAAAAGGATGTAAAGATTACCGAATGAAAAAGGAAATGGACCCATAAAATCAATTCCCCATACATTGAAATTTTCAACAATTAAAATAGAAGTTTTAGGCATTTGATTCCGATGGGAGATATTACCTGTCCTTTGGCAATTATCGCATGAGGTGCAAAATGTGTAGGCATCCTTGAATAATGAAGGCCAATAGAAACCACTTTCCAGCACCTTGAAGATAGTCCTCTTTGGTCCAAAATGTCCTCCACTTGCATAAGTATGACAAAATGTTAGAATCTAAGTAAATTCTTTTTCAGATATGCACCTTCTTATGACTTGATCAGCACAATGCTTCCATAGGTAAGGGTCATCCCAAACATAATATTTGACATTACTCTTAATCTTTACTCTTAATCTTATCCTTATGAGCTCTAGTCAAATTAGGAGGTTATACTTTAGCGACTAAATAGTTTACAATATCAGCATAACATGGTGCTACTATGTTAAGGCTAAACAATTGTTTATCAGGAAAAGTTTCATTCAAGGAAAGTTCATTTTCTTCAAGAACTAAATGGCTAAGGTGGTCTACAACTACATTGTCAGCTCCTTTCTTATCTTTAATTTAGAAGTCAAATCCCTAAAGAAAAAGGATCCACCTTATCATCCTTGGTTTTGCTTCTTTCTTTGTGAGTAGGTGCCTAAGAGCTGCATGATAAAAAAAAATAACTTTAGCACTTAACAAGTACGATCAAAATTTTTCTAAAGCAAAGATAACAGACAAAAGTTTTTTTTCTGTGATATAATTATTGAGTTGGGCTCCATTTAAGGTTCTAGAGGCATAGCAAATGACATGGGCTGCTTTGCCAACTCATTGACCCAAGACAGCTCCTACTTCATAGTTGCTAGCATCACACATGATTTTAAATGGTAAGTCCCAGTTCAGTGGTTGTATCATTGGAGCAGTTGTCAAAAGTTCCTTTAATTTGTCAAACGCTGCTCTGCACTTTTCATCAAACTCAAAATTCACCTCTTTCTGTAACAATTTGCATAGAGGAATTCTAAAAATCCTTAATGAATCTTTGATAGAACCCTGCATGGCCAAAAAAAGATCAAACTTCCCATACACTGGCTGGGTAAGGTAAAAGTGAAATCAGATCTATCTTGGACTTGTCAACTTCTAATCCTTTAGATGAAATGATATGCCCTAAAATAATTCCTTGTTCAACCATGAAATGACACTTTTCCCAGTTAAGCACAAGATTAGTTTCTTTACATCTATTCAGAATCATAGTAAGGTTATCTAAACAGTTATCAAATGAGTCCCCATAGACACTGAAATCGTCCATAAATACCTCTATGCTTGGCTCAATAAAGTTTAAAAAGATACTCATCATACATCATTAAAATGTAGCTGGAGCATTGCAAAGACCAAAAGGCATTCTTCGATATGCAAAGGTACCAAACGAACAGGTAAAAGTAGTCTTCTCTTGATCTTCCGATGCTATCACAATCTGGTTATAATCTGAAAATCTATCTAAAAAAACAATAATTAGCAAGACCAGCTAATCATTCAAGCATTTGATCAATAAAAGGGAGTGGGAAGTGGTCTTTTTGAGTTATCGAATTCAACTTCCTATAATCAATACAAACATGCCATCTAGTACCAATTCATTGTCTTGATTTGTCACTCCTATAACACCTGATTTCTTAGGAACCACCTGCACTGGACTTACTCACTTACTGTCTGAGATAGGATAAATTACCCATGTATCTAAAAGTTTTAGAATTTCTTTTTTCACGACTTCCATCATTGGGGTATTTAACCTATGCTAGGCTTCTCTTATTGGTTTGGCACCTTCTTCAAGAAGAATTCGGTGCATACACATGGAAGAACTTATTCCCTTAATGTCAGTTATGGTCCAGTCAATGGCTTCTTTATGTTTCTGCAGTATACGAACCAGCTTCTCGTCTTGAATAGGAGTTAAAATCTTTATAATTATTACTGGTAATGTTTCATTTGTTCCTAGGTACCTGTAATTTAAATGGACTGGCAATGACTTCAATTCAAAGATAGGAGCCTGCAAAACAGATGGAAATAATATGAGACTCAGGTAACTTTATAAAAGAGACTCCACATTTTTCTAGAATTAGTTTCAACGAATTTAAATCTGCCACTATCTCTTTCAATTTTTTACTGATTTCTATCTTATCGTTCTGTCACACCTCAATTCCAGTTGAACCAGAAGTGTGAGTGAACCACTACTAAATCAACGGTTCACACTAAGATATCAATAAGATCGTGTCCACTAACACAAACCATTGCACATAACCAAAATCAGAATGCAAATAGATATAACGGAAGTCTTAACAATAATGAACTGAGTATTTCTATTGATAAATAAATAAATTATCTAATTATTCAAAATACCAAAATGTAAATAAATAGCTTTACATCATTTATAAAATCCAACTGAAATAAAATAATCAAATTATACATATCCTAGAGGTACACGCAGAAAGGGCACTCGCATGAAGCGTCATGCTCGTCCTCCCCTGCTTGCACTTCCAAGGCAGCAACACTTCCATACACTGGAGCATCCACATAGTCCTCCACAATGTAACCTGCATCAACATCTAAAAATAGTATGTACACAAGGGTGAGCTTACAACTTAGCTCAGTAAGAAAATCAGACAATGCAACACACAACATGCATGACTAACATTCACATTATGGTCTGGTTTTAAGTTTGCAATGTACTATAGAAAGGATTGGTGGTCACCGCACCTCTATACACGAGTGTGTGAATCCATCTAATGGATCAAACACCACTGTCGTCCCACATGCACCCACCATGGAATAAAGATAAAGCTAAAGTGTTTAGATCACACACCACCAACACTTTCCCTAATGCCCTACCCATACCAACACGTAAGCCCCTATTGGCGAGGGCTTGCAAACTGGGCACGCAATTAGTCAATCCTATATATCATCACAGTAGGTCCTATCCCAACACAGCTCCCTACGACATAAAGATAGGGCTCAAGTCTAGTGGCCAGGCCGGAGACCACAGTGCCACTTCCTCTCCCTGATACCCTACCCACACCAAGCATGCTAAGACAGAAGCGATACGAAAAGGTGCTAGTGTAAGAAATGATTCAAAACCCTAGGCCCTTCCCATTCCACATACTAACGAAAGCAATCACATGCCAAACACACAAACCTAGCATATCGAGTATGCATGAACAATATAATAACTGAAAGTAAAGATGACATGTGAGTATGCACAAACACCATTCCACAGTATCATAATTATTAACAATGTTTTACTATTATTAAGTTATTAGGGTTTAGGTCTGATTCCCTTACCTGATGCTCGATTGTTTGCTTGCTTCGTGTCACGGAATCCAAACTCGCAATCACAAGGTCCTACATGATGTTAGGGTTAAATTAGAATTAATTTCTTAGGGTTTATGTTGGTCGAAAACCAACTAGATCAAAATACACCCCTCATAGTACATACCGGTCACAAGTACCGGTGGTGGCACTGTGGGGAAAGGTGTGACCGGCCCCCCATAGACCAACTCCCAAGAGATACGGGTCGCAGTATCGGTCGCATATGATGCGACCAGTATGGTCGATCGGTATGCCTCCGGAAGACCACCAATCTTGGTGTTCGTCTTTCATCGGTCACCCATTATTGGTTTTAGGGTTTCTCTTATGCATTCTAGGCCTGAGCAATGAGTTAAAGTTGTTTTATGTTCCATTCAAGTCCTAGTTTCGATGATCCTTAGCCTAGAATGCGAATCTAGGGTTTATCGACTGTATTAGGGTTTGATGGTAATTTAAGGGTTTTAGATCAATACCTCGCCTTGCATGGTATTGATCAATTCATGATTAATCATCTATAATGCTTAACTTAGAGAGAAGTTCAAGCACTTACCGTTGGTTCGCAACTATGGTGTTCTTCGTCCAACAGCGGCTCCTTTCCCACCTTTCTTAGCTCCTTCTCCTTCTTCGATCTTTTTCTCCTCTCTAGAGTTTGTGAGAAACAATCAAAGATTTTTAAGGAGGGTTAAGGGTCCTTAAATAGACTAGGTTGGGGTTTAGAAAGTTTCCCTACGTTAGGAAAGTCCCTAGGCTCTAGATTTGGCAAGCGGGACTCAAAGAGATCTATTTCTGGATTTAACTAGTCTGCCTGCGTAGACATACCGGTCGACCGATACCATAGACTAGTACCATGAGGCTGGTATAAAATTTACCTTTGTTTAAGGTCCATTTTCATACCTGATTGTCATCCGCTTGTCCCGTTTGGTCCGGTGATGATTAGAAGACCTGTTATGACATGAATTAAAGGTTTAGATTGGGTTCATGGAGTGCGGGTCTTACACATTCTCTTTAAACTGTAATTCTGAGATAATTACAACCTCTAGATTAGTCCTATTATTTAACTCAAACACTTCCTGTACTATAGAATCAACAATATTAATACAAAGAGTCCATGAAGAACATTAGGGTGTTTCAAGGCTTCAAAAATATTAAAATGAATTACCTCACCATTAAATTCCATTGTGAGGATCATAAACGTCTATCTTTGTTTGAGCTGTATTCAAGAATGGTCTTCCCAACAAGATAGGTGCAGGATTAGGTGAGACATCATCTTCCATGTTGAGAATGTAAAAATCAACTGGAAATATTAGCTCATTTACCTACACAAGAACATCCTCCACTATCCCCTCAGGGTAAGCATTGGTACGATCAGCCAATTGGATAATGACACTAGTTTCATTCAAGGGGCCTAGATTTAATGAAGCATAAATGGATTGTGGCATTACATTAATAGATGCTCCTAAGTCTAGCATAGCTCTCTCAATTCTAGTATTACCTATTTTACAGGGAATGATGAACATACTTGGGTCTTTACACGTAGGAGGAAGTTTTCTTTGGAGGACTACTATGAAATTCTCTCTCATACTTAATATTTCTTTACCATTCAGCTTCCTTTTGTTAGTGTATAACTCTTTAAGAAATTTTACATACCTGGGGTACCTATTTGATTGCATCCAACAGGGGTATATTTACCTCCACTTTATAAAGCAAATCTAGAATTTCCTTATCCTTGTCCTTTTTCTTGGATTTTGTGAATCTGCTAGGAAAAAGAAGAGGATTAGTCCTAGACAGAATAAAAGGCTTGGGTGTTACCTCAGGTTGAGCTGCTATTTCATCTTTCTCTATTTCTTTCTCAATTTCTTCTTTATTTGGTGCAGTAGGGCTCACCTTTTTTTGTTCCTCAAGTTCCTTACCACTTCGGAGTGTCATAGCATTCACATTTTCTTTAGGAATCACCATGGTTTGTGATGGTGATTTTCCTCCAACCTAAGCTTCTAAATGATTCATAGCAGTTGCCATTTGACTCACCTAACTCTCTAGACTTTGAATGCTGGATTTTATTTCCTTTTGAAACTATTGGGTATTTACAACAAGAGATTTAACTATGTTCTCTAATGATGAGTTTGAATTCTGAGGGACAGGTGGCCTGGGTTGGAATGTTGGCTGTTTATTTTGATAGAATTTTTGCCCTGCTGGTCCGTTTCCTCCATAGCTCATGTTTGGATGATCTCTCAAACCTGGATTGTATGTGTTGGAGTATGGATCATATTGCCTTGGTGGTCCTGGGAAGTTACCTATAGCATTGGCTTGTTCGGTGGGTCCTTCTTGAAGTGTTGGACACATATCAGTTGAGTACCCCATCATCGAACATATCCCACAAGCTTTTACCAGTAGTAAATTTCCTACAGCCATTTGTCTAACAAGAGAGGTAAGGTCAAATAACTGTTGTTCAAGGGAAGATGAATTTACCTCATTCACCTTTTTGAGTGGTGCATCGTTTCTTGTACCAAACTATTGGGAATTTATAGCCATGTTTGCAATTAACCTTCTTGCAGCTTTAGGGGTTTTATCCAATAGAGCTCCTCCACTTGCTGCATCTATCATGTTCCTTTCCATTGGCAATAATCCTTCATAAAAATACTAAATTAGGAGTTGATTACTTATCTGGTGATGTGGATAGTTGGCACATAGTTTCTTGAAGCGCTCTCAATATTCATGAAGTGTTTCTCCAGTGTACTGTCGTATGCCACAAATTTCCTTTCTGATGGTGGTGGCTCTAGAGGCTGAGAAGTATTTTTCAAAAAATAATATTTTAATTTCATTCCATGTAGTGATCATGTTAAATGGTAGGTAGTAGAGCCAATCTTTTGGGTCATCTAATAATGAAAAAAAGGAAAGTCTCATAATTTAATCTGTTCTTCTAACCCTTCTATCAGTTTCATGCTTGAATACATTACATGAAATTTCTTCAGATGTTTATTTGGATCCTCACCTGCAAAACCATGAAATTTAGGCAATAAATGAATTAAACCAGACTTAAGCTCAAAAGCGACATCCAAAGTAGGGTATTGAATGCATAAAGGTTGTTGGTTAAAATCAGGAGTAGCCAACTCCTTTTATGTCCTGTTATTCTCAGTCATGACTTCTTCTTGTTCAGAGTCACTCAAAGAACTTTCAAAAATAAATCATGTGAGAGGGATTGATTCTCTTTCTACCATAATCTGCCTAACTTTTTTTCTTAACCAACGCACAGTACGTTAAGTTCTGGATCAAAATTCAGATCTCTTTTTTGAGTGGAACGCATTAGAATCATAAACTCACATAATTAGCTAAGGTAATTAACTAAAACAACTTAATAGGAAGAAACAAAAAAAAAAAAAAAAAAAAACAAAAACCAAACAAATGAAAAGATAATAAGAAGAAAAAAAAAACTAAATAAAATAAAATAAAAAATTAGAAAAAAAATCATGCTAATCTTGTAAGACCCATACGCCATGAACCCGGTCTAACTTTACATTCTCGTATCATGACTGGTTTTCCCATCATAACCCACTCAAGTGAATCAATTGTATGAAGAAACCATAAGATAAGATAAGCAATAAGTCAAATTTAGTTGGTGTGGTTGACTGGTTAAGTAGTGTAGAAGTAACCAGTCAAAAACTAAAAACCAGTAAATTTTGGATGTGCGATGGTAGTTTTGAGGGGTGTGGTCGATATATGTGGTCGGATGTGAGACCACACAATGTGAAACCACACGCATGAGACCACATGACGTGTGGTCTCATATTTTGGATGTGTGGTTGCAAGGATTTTGCGACCATATGATGTTGAACCTACTTCGAGTTTTAGAAACTTTCCAAAACTTAAGGGATCTCTTTCCTAATTAAAGTGGGATTCTATATGGAGTTTTTCCTCTATATAAAGGACTTTCCTTAGTCTCTCTTACTATTTTAGAATCCAAATTGAAACTCTAAACCTAAGAGGAAAAGAAATAGAGGAAGAAAAGGAGAAGAAGGAGATTTGGAGAAGAAAGTTGAGATGAAGGTTTTACAGAGAAGAATTCTATCTCTACAACAAGTTTAAGGTATGGACTTGACTCTGTAGGGTAGATCAAATAGAATAGGTTCTTTTCAAGTTGATGTGTGAAAACTAATACAATGATTCGGCTATAGGTTTTCCATGGGAAACCATAAAGAATATGTTAGGGATAATAGATAAGGGCAAAACTATGATTAGAGGCCATTGAATCATCTTAGGGTGAATCCCATTGATGAGCCATGAGGAAGAACTCGTATAAGAAGTGAAATCAACTAAACATCATGTAGTCGCAGCCTGTGGTTGACCACAGGGTGACCAGAGGATCGACCACAACTATTCGGGAAGTTCCCAGGAAAGGTGTGGTCGCATAACATGCGACCACAAGGTTCAACCACATAGTGTGTGGTCGCATATATTGCGACCACAAGTCTGACCATACGATAACATCAAGCATATTTTGAGACCAAACAAGGTTTTTAACTACTGTAACTTGGTAAACTTGAACTCTATCTTAAATACATTAATTGTTTAGGTTCCTAATAGATTCAAAGTGACTTCTAAAGCTTGGGAGAGGAACAAACATCAATCAAAGGTGAAGGAACATAACCTAAACTAATTGACTAATAACAAGCTGTTTTATTTTATTGTGTCCAATGCCATAATTGATTATATGCTTGTATGCTTGTAATATACATCTCACATGTCATCCAATATTCATGTTATTATTTCTCATGCATATTTATTTCTGTTTATTTATAATATGATGATGATGATGATGCTAAGAATAGGCATGTGACATTGTGGTTTATCCTAGTTACTAGACTCTAGCTCTTTCTCTACTTAGGTCTTATTCATTGACATTGTCGTATCGCCATTACCTTAGCAGAACTATTACGTCATAGGGCATTAGGGGAGGTGGTTCCAGATCGTATAGTCTTCGACTCTGCCGGGGGGCCTTAGCTCTATCTCTATGGAAGTATTGAAGGATGCTGGGGTGAGGCCTTGGATACACTGGATGACATTAGGATTGGTTAGTTGCGAGCCCATTTTGCAAGCCCTCTCCAGTAGGGGCTTACGTGTTGGTATAGGTAGGGCATCAGGGAAAGTGTTGGCGGTATGTGATCTGGACACTTTAGCTCTATCTCTATTCCATGGTGGGTGTCTGTGAAATGACAATGGTGTTTGATCCATTGGGCGGATTCACAAACTTGTGTATAGAGGTGTGGGGGCCTCCAAACCTTTCTATAGCACATTGCAAACTTAAAAATCAGACCAAATATATGAATTAAATGCATGCATATGTTTGTTGCATTGTTTTGTTCACTCACTGAGCTTAAGTTGGAGAGTTGACCTTCATGCATGCAATTTTTTTTATTTTCTGATGTTGCAGGTATTACTGTTGAAGACTATATTGATACGCCAACATATGGACATGTAGCGGCTATGGATATGCAAGCTGTGGAGGACAAACAAGACTCGTCAAGAGAGTGTTTCCACCATAATTACACTTAGTGTTTTATTTTTGTATTTTGATATTTGTAATTGGTATTATTTATGTTTTTGTTACTTGGAGATAACTGAATTATTTAATCATTTATCATGTAGACCTTAGTTCATTATTAATAACACTTCTGCTATTTACTCAAATATCTCTGATTATTATTGTGGAATGTGTTTTGGTTTAACATGGTTGGCATAGCCTATATGAGATCCTGGTTTGAACCGTTGGTTTTCATGACTGTTCATCACACCATTGGTTAGTCCAGAATTGGGGTGTGACAAATTCGAAAAAAAAATTAATAAAGAGATATATAAAAACTAATTAAAATTCATTCCTCGACAACGGTGCCAAAATTTGGTAGTGTATTGAATGCACCAATTTAATTAATTATTTCTTTACTGGTCTAATAAATAACCAAAAATAGGGTAAGCGAAGGTTGATCCCGCAGAGAGTGATTCGATCAAAATTTATATTCTACTTAAACTAAATATACTAATTAATGCTAAGCAAACACAATAACGAAGGGGTTTCGATTGATTGAATCAAATTGAAAGTAAAGAGACAAAATTTAAATAGGAAAATAATTAGATGAAAATATTCGGTTCTTGGTTCAATATCCACTCACACAATCAATGAATAAAATTAATCGTTAATTTTAATCTCTTCTTCCTAATTAGAATTAAAGACCCTAGATAATAATACACTCTATTACCTGAGTTTTTCCTTAAGTATCTCTACTTAAACAAGCAGTTTAGAGAGATCTAACCATTGAACAACACTAAATAAGTTCTCAATGTTTAATTCAAAGGCAGCATTAAGTAGGTAAAAAATAGATCAATCTAAACAACAAATATACACAAGCAAGGATTATTTAACTTAGGTTATATTATTCACAATGATAAAAAGAAAACTTGGACATAATCATTTACCACTGTTTGCTACTTATGATTAGAACCAGGACAATTATATATCACAAATTCTAGATCTAGCAATTAATATTAATCTAACCGATTCAGTAGGCCATTACTGAATTATTTAGACAAATATCATAAATAAAGAGAAAAAAATAACATAAGCAATTCTAATAAAAGAGAGAAGAAGAACAACATTACTCAAAAGCGATTACACCATTGATATGAGTTTGGGATTCAAAATCCCCTTGAACTGAATAAAAAAATTAGCTAGACATTACAATCCCTTTAGAGAGAGAAAAATTTTCAGCAAGAGAGAGAGAGAGAGAGAGAGAGAGAGAGATTATCTTAACACTAGTGCTCTATATATAAAACATGACCATCCTTTGTAACTTATAACTCATTCTTTGTGTAGGATTCTTTCTTTGTTTAGAATTCTTTCTCTATTTAGAATTCTAAAATTATAGAGTTTTCTTTTTTTCTTTGGAGTCTTCTATTGTAGGTTTATGTTTCCTAACTTGATTGGAAGACTCTTTAAAAAACTTTCATCCACCATTGAATGTTTTAATTAGATTGTACAGCTGCTCCAATTCAGATTTGGATCAAATTTTCATGTTAGAATTTGGGGCAATGTTTAGAGGCTCAAACAAACTCAGATTTTTCTCTATAATACCATTCCAAAAAGGTTGAGACGTCCTCTACAACTTTATTGAAGACAAATTTTTAATTCTAGAACTCTTTTCACGTCAAAAATCTATATGAAACTCAGAATGTCAATATTAAAAATGCTGGAATTTTCCTATCTTTTAGCAATTAATTCACAAAATCTCTAAAATATGCTAAACTTATAAAATTCTTTCTATTCAATTCAATTAGGCATAAAACACATTAAAAATCATAGTGCAAAGGAAATAAAAATATAGAAATTACACACTTATCATTTAACCTCCCCTATATCAAATCTCTCATTCCCAAACATTGCTTTCAATGAACATATCTCCACCTCTATTTGGTTCGACTAATAATTTCTAGAAAATATCTCTGGTGAGCATTACCTTCGGCGACTAATAACTCCTCCTTTTTGATCATTATCTAGGGTTTGGGAAGACGATAATGATGGACCAGAAGAAATGAAGCTGGTAGATACCTAGATTCGAGCTAAGGAAGTCATTTGAGCACGACGATTATAAGCCCACTCCTCTGGTTCAGAGGTATTAGATTTCTACATCATGCTTCCTCTGCCTCTTTCTGGACCCATCTTTGTTGAATGTAGCTGTTACAGTTTAGCAAAGAAGAAACCTGCAAACCACAAACTATAAGAAGAAGGCAAAGAGAGAAGAAAGAAAACAGAAGAAGGAGGTATAACTCTTAGAAATAAAAGAGTTGAATATGTGTCGTCTTTCTCTTATGGTTCTTTTATTTATAACAAAGAAGAAAACAATGGTTTAGGAAACTTTCCTAAATACATTGCATAAGCTAATTAGGGAAGTAGATTTAGACAACTTAGGAAATAAATCATAAAATATCAAAGTGATATTGCCAGCGCTAACACCACCCCCCCTAAAAAAAATTGGAGCATATAAGTCACCCATGCCCAGCTTGGAACAATCCAACTAAAATCCTGAACCAAATAAAGGCTTAGTAAGGATGTCTGCCAATTGATTTGATGAAGATACAAAGGGAGTAATCAACAGCTTCTTCTGAACAACATCACAAACAAAATAAAAATCAACCTCAATGTGCTTGGTGCACTCATGAAACATTGGATTGCTAGCAATATAGATGGCCACTTGATTGTCATAGAACATAATCATCGGGCGATTTACTAGAAAACCAAACTCTTGGATGATATTTCACATCCACATAAGTTCAGTAGTAGTTTGGGCCATAGCCCGATACTTAGCTTCGGAACTAGACTTGGACACTATAGTCTGCCTTTTTCGTATCCATGTAACCAAGTTTCCTCCAACAAAATGTAAAATAACTAGTGGTGGAACGCTTGTCACCATCAACACCATCCCAGTCAGCATCAGAATCCGTGATGATATCAGTATGTTTATGACATCGGTAGATCAGACCCTGGCCGAGAGACTTTTTCAAATATCTCAATATGCGACAAGCTGTATCCTAGTAAATTTACTTTAGGGCTTGCATGAAATGACTAATCACCCCAACAACAAATGATAAATCAGGCTGAGTTACTATGAGATAGATAAGCTTACCAACAAGTCGTTGGTATTGATGAACATCAACATAATCAGGACTATCACTAGTCTCAAGTTTTAGATGAGGATCCATGGGAGTGTCAGCAGGTTTAGACCCAAGAAGACCAACTTCAGTCAGGAGATCAAATACATATTTTCTCTGGAGTAGACTATTTCCCTTACTAGAAGAACCACTTCAATACCCAAGAAATAATAAAGGAGTCCCAAATCCTTCATTTGGAAGTGTTTATTTAAATAAGATTTGACTTCAACAATACCAAACACATCATCATCATTTCCTGTGATAATGATATCATCAACATAAATAGTTATGATGATCACTTTAAAAAGTTGTCTTCGAACAAAAGTAAAGTGATCAGAATAACACTGAGAAAAACTACAATGAATAACAAACTGAACTTCTCAAACTAGGCACAGAGGGACTATTTGAGGTCATAGATTGCCTTGTGTTGCTTGTATACTTGATTAGACATCCCCCCTGAGCAACATACGTTAGAAGTTGCTCCATATAAACTACCTCATGGAGATCACCATAAAGAAAGACATTTTTGACGTCCTGGAGTGCTTAGTTCAAATACCGGTATTGAAAACCTTTTTATTCATGAAGTTAGTATTCCCATAGCAATTGGGATTATGGATTTTCAGTTCATGGGGGGTAGTATGGGATCCGTAGTAGGCGAGAAAATCACCCGTTTGATCGAGTATGTTACTAATAGATCTCTCCCTCTTATTATAGTGTGTGCTTCTGGAGGAGCACGCATGCAAGAAGGGAGTTTGAACTTGATGCAAATGGCTAAAATATCTTCTGCTTCATATATGTGAGTGGAATTACGGAACAAAAAAAATCCCAAAAAGAATTGCCCATGCTTCCACATCAGTTCTAAAATTCATATTTCAGTCCACGTCCAATACAAATTTCCATCCAACCATTGGAATAATCCAAAACAAGCAACCATTATAATCAAACTTACTTAAACCATTATACGATGTGCCAATATAGAAAAATCCCAAAATAAGCAACCATTACTATAAAAATGGATTGAAAAAAAATTATAGATAACTATTTGAAGTAAAAATTCACATTGGAAATAGATATTCAAATCAGTGAACAAGGGAGCATAGACGGTGAAAGTTATTTAGGTAAAAAAAATTCTGCAACTCATCTACCATTCGGACAGGGATGAGAGAGAGAGAGAGAGAGAGAGAGAGAGAGAGAGAGAGAATGGAGAGGAAGGAAGGAATATCAAGGATCGCTGAATAAACGATGATAAACATTTAAGTAAACAAAAAAAAATCCTGCAAATCACCGTTATAGGGTTACATACTTACAAGGGAGAGAGAGAAAGAGATAAAAAGAGGAGGGGAAGGAAGGAAATGCTGTTAGATTTATTACAGGATACCTAGAACACAATGAATTTGGAATAAATGATGAACATAAAGACATACATGTTTGTGAAGAGATTGATTTCCCTGCGCTCCAGGACGCTCCAAGCTTTAATCGTAATTCTTTGGTCATAGCCTTCCATAGCTTCCAAAGGATATCCCAATATCTCTTACTAATAGGTGTAGAGAGATTTTCATTAACTGTAACTGTAAGGATTTATAATGAATCAAACCAAATCGGTTTTACCGTATTAATTTGACTCCCACTAATTAACTTATTAGGTAATTAATTAAACTTACATAATTCTAATAATTTTCCACTTGGGCTACATTAATTACAAAACCACCTGTGAGGACAATAAGAGGTGATGAGCTCTCCTTCTCGGGAATATTAAAGAAAATCGATTTTGGAGTCGCCACCTAGATTAAGGTTTAGGACCACTAAAAATATAGTATCACCATAAGGTAAGACTTCTATTGACTTGTAACCTATATGATCGATTCATTGGTCTGCAAGAGATTGGGTAAGTATTCAAGTTATGATTTTAAGAAGGTGTTAGGCACCCAAACCGCCCAATCAAGATCGAACTCCTATATTTTTCTTAGACTCTATTCTGACTGTGCTTGGTCAACTAAATGACTAAGACTCAATGTGAGAAGTCCTAAACCAAGTTGCTATCTTTTGCTAACCTAGGGTTTAGCCAAACATATTTTGAAGCAAATAAACAAACAATGTATAGTACTGTACATTGAATCAAACCAAATGATGGTTTGTCTTGGACTGAATTTTAGAATGTTCCTGTCATACCCCAATTCCGCAATATTCAGAATGGTGTGATGAACCGCTAACAAACCAACGGTTCAACCAGGATATTGAGTAGGCTATATCCGTGTTAACTAAACCTCACACATCCACATTCATAATCAGAGTAAATACACAATAGCGGAAGTCCTATAGTAAATGAACTGAGAAATCTAACTGTGATAATCATAAATAAAATATCAAATTATGTTGTATCAACTGAGACATAAATAAATAAAATATCAATTACATTCCTTTAATAATTCAAACAAAAATCTAATCGAATACGCATGAGTTGCACTCGCATGAGGAGTCATGTGTATCCACTAAGTCTTCAGCTTCCATCGCCGCCACGTACCCGTACACAGGAGCATTTATATAATCTTCGACAGTGGTACCTGCATCATCAACTAAAAATATTCGACGTCGAGAGGGTGAGTACACATCATGGCTCAGTAAGCAAACAAAACAATGCAACAAACAAATGCATGCATTCAATTCATATATGTGGTCTGGTATATAAGTTTGCAATGTGCTATAAAAAGGTTCGGTGGCCGCCTCGCCTCTATGCATAGGGTGTGTAGGTCCGCCCAAAGGTTAACGTTTATTGTCGTCTACATCCACCCCACCATGGAATAGAGATAGAGCTAAAGTGCTGAGGCCCGGCCTATGACACTTCCCCTGATACTCTACCCATACCAACACGTAAGCCCCTGCTGGCAAGGGCTCGTAAACTGGGTTCTCAACTAACCAATCCTAATGTCAAACAATGTATCCAAGGCCTCACCCCAGCATCCCTCAATACGTCCATAGAGATAGGGCTAAGGCCCCCCGGCAGAGTCAGAGACTACACGGTCCGAGACCACCTCCCCTCATACACTACGACGTAATAGTTCTGCTAAGGTAATGGCGATACGACGATGTCAGTGGACAAGACTTGAGTTAGAGATAGAGCTAGAGTGCTGAGGCCCGACCTATGACACTCCCCCTGATACTCGCTCGCATCAAGCACACTAACCATACACATACATTCACATGTCTATTCCTAGCATCATCATCATCATCATGTTATAAATAATTTAACAGAATTAAATATGCATGAACATTAATAGAAGGAATATTGGATGACATGTTGAATGCACATTACAAGCATACACGCATAGAATCAGTCATGGCATTGGACTCAAGAAATAAAATAGTTTATTATTAACCAATTAGTTTAGGTCTTGTTCCCTCACCTTTGATTGATTGTAGATCCTCTTTCAAGCTTTAAGAATCACCTTAATATCACTATTATATCACTAGAAGACCTAATCAAGTCGATAGAATTTAATTAGAATTAATTCCAATATTTTAAACTTACTGTAATTCGAGGGTCGCAGGACGGGTCGCAGGTAGGGTAGCAGTTTTCTGCGACCCCCTGTTGTAGGGTCGATGTCAGGTTCGGATGTTCCATCGACCCTAGGTGTGACCACCCCTTTCCTGGACTTCCCGAATGCTGGGAGTCGATCCTGTGGTCTGGTAGGGTCGATTCTCCATCGACCCCACGTGCGACCCCCGTGGGTTGAGTTGAGAATTTCATCCTACGGTCCATTCTTTCATGTTTGAGTCCTATGGCTTACTTCTATAGCCCATTCTATACATGTTCTATGGCTTAGAACTTCACTCTATACACTTACATGGTTTTAATGATCCCCTCCATGGTTTCCATTGAAACCTAACCATGGATGGATGATTTGGGTTTCTCCTAGATCATACCCACTTCATAATCTACTCTAAGGTCTCATGAAATTCATGGAATTAGTACCCATACCTGAGAAGTAGACTTGTATCTCTGAATCCCTTCTCTTTGGTCTTCTTCTCCACTTTCATCTATTCTCCTTCTCTTCCTTCTCTTCTCTTTCTCTCAATCCAATTAGGGTTCTAAAAGGAGTAAAAGAGACTTAGGGACTTCCTATTTATAGAGTAGAAACTCCCAAAATAAGTCCCATTGAGATTAGGAAAGAATCCCCTTGAAACTTGGAAAGTTTCCAAATCATGATTTCTGTCGACAGACTGGGGGTTGATGAGGGGGTCGGAGATCCCGTTGACCCCTGGTTCTAAGTTGTCCGACCCCCGATTAGAAACTCAGGGTCTGACTTTCCAATTGGGGGGGTCCGACCTTGCCTAGCTGGGTGTGCGACCCTGCCCCCCTATTTTAGTGTTTTTGGGTCAGTTTAATACCTGGGATCGTTATCTCCTTCACGCACTTAGTCCATTTGGGTCGACCATGATGGGTAGACCTGGTTCAAGGTGGTAAGACCGGGTTAGTTCGATACGGTCTACAGTTCCCAAACTGCTTATGTATCCTTTGAGACATTTTCTTGAGAATTAGATCCAAAAATATAGTTCGAACGGGTTGTGTGTGATTAAAGATTATGGATGCCGATTATGCATGTGCTTTAATTAGATTCTTTATTCAATTTGAAGTTTATGCTTGATGGATGGCTCAGATGGTTTGTGTGGTTGTAGTGGCTGTAGTACCGTATTTGAGAACTCTTCCAAATTGCCTACGTATTCCAAAAGTCTTGAAAATTAGGTACAACGTAGTTCGAAAAAGGCTTGTAATTGTATTGTGTTGTGGTACTGTATTTGGGGTGTGTCCCAAATTGCCTACTTATTCTAGGATTTGCCCTAGAAATTAGGTACGAAGTAGTTCAGAACAGAGGCTTTTGTAAGGGTCAAATTTAGGATTTGTACCAAATTCTTTCCACTTGAGATGTGTACCAAATTCCTACCATTATTGTTGTGCTTTCTTTTTTAGGTTTCTAGGTTTCTTATCCCTTTTTATCCATTTAGGTTTTTCAGGGTTGCCTATCCCTATTCGTTCCACTTTAGGGTTTTCAATTTCCCTCATTGTAGAGTGCTTTAAGATTTATGCAAGCGTATCTCCAAACATAGCAGTGTATATCATGCAAGCATTCAAATATGGCAGTAAGCATCTAATATAGCATGTGAGCATTCCAAATATAGCAATGAACATGTGTAGAAGACAGATATAGCAATGAGTTTGTTTAGCATGAAATATGGTAGATATGTGAGTGTATGCATTCAAATATAAAAGTGAAAGTTTGCATCCAAATATAACAGTGAGAGTATCCATCCAAATATAACAGTAAGAGTGTGCATCCAAATATAGCAACATGTGGTATGGATCATTGTAGTGATGTAGTACAGATCAAGGATGCCAGTGAGGTGCAAGATCAAGGGTTTTGGTAATGTAGTGATAGTTCAATGGTGAGTGAGGCAGATCAATGGTTGTGATGAGGTGCAAGATCAATGGTGATGATTGATGGGGCTGATAAAAGTGGTGGTCATGTGTAGACCAATGGTGGTGGTGATCAGATGGTGAAGATGAGCATATCAGATGGTGTATATGATGATCAGATGGTGTGATGGGTAGATTAGATGATGTAGATGATGATCGGATGGTGTGATTGTCATATTAGATGGTGTAGATCGAATGGCTATGATCAGATGGTGTGGGATCAAATGGCTATGTTCAGATCATGATGGTATGTAGATGGTCAACAAAAAGGATGGGCTTGGTGGCTAAGATGCTAATTGGATGGTGGATGAGCATAGTGGCTAAGATGTTGATCAGATGGGTGATCAGATGACTAAGATGCAAAGATGCTGATTAAATGGTTGTGATTGATGGATGATGGTCGATCAATAGATAGTAATGGGGGTTGATCAATGGTTGATAATGGGGGTTGATCAATGGTTGGGTAGAATGGTGTAGGTGTCAGCCATGGGCTTGCAGATTATCACATGTGGCAAGGTGAGTGACTATGGATGTTCATGTGGGATTACAGTGAGTTGGGGTATGTTAGATGGTGGCTTAGTCGAAGATGGTTGCCAGTGATGGTGCTATGAAGATTATGTGATGAGGTTATAGCAAGTTGGGTCAGGTTGTGAGTAGATGCATGTGGGGTAAGGGTGTCAACGGGCCGGTCCGGCCGATTTCGGTCCGGGCTGAATCAGTGTCGGATTTTATAAGCCCAGCCCAAAACATGTCCATTAAGAGTTCGCGCTGGGTTGGGCTGCGCTGGACACAATAACTAACGGGCTGGTCCGGTGTCGATTTGTTATCGGGTTGGGCTTATTGAGGTGATTTTGGACTGATTCGGTCCGGACCGGGCTTATCAAGCTTATCAGACCAATTTTATATGTAAGATATATTGCCTATTTTATTATTTCTATCTATAAAATTAGCATCATTCCTTTATATGTATGTAATTCAATAAATTGCAACAGTTAACATACTTTTTTCAATTATAGATTCATATAATCTTTTGGATCAAGAAGTGAACTATAACAATGTAATATAATCATCAAAATTTAAAACCATAAAAATTAAGAAATTGGGCCCGGATGAACCTTACCGGTGTTCGGGCTAGTTCGGGCTTCTTAACGGGCCGGTCCGGTCTGGTTTCAGTCTGGGCTGAAACGGTGTCGAGCTTTACAAGCCGAGACCGAAACCTGTCCATTAAGGTTCGGTCCGGGCTGGATTCGGGTTATTTCGGGCCGGCTCGGTTGGTGCTATCGGGTCGGGCCCATTTTTGACACCCTTAATGTGGGGGTTTGCGGTGATGGCAGGTGTTGGGATGGGAGTGAGTAGAGGTGGATATGATGAGGTGTAGATGTAAGTTGAGGTGGGTTAATGGATGTGGATGGGGTGTGTATGAGATTAGGTATAGGTTGTGAGGGTTTGGTGGGTTTGCATGCAGGATATGTGGAGGTTGAAGTTGTCAGGGAGGTAAGGTTGCATCGGGGTTGCGAGGGCAATGTAGATTAGGGTTGTCTATGTCACACCCCAATTCTGGACTAATCAGTGGTGTAATGAACTGTCATGAGAACCAACAGTTCAAAGCAGGATCTAGTATAGGCCGTGCCCACCCAGTTAAATTAAACACATTTCACAATAATAATCAGAGCAAATAAATAAATAGTGAAAGTCTTTATTAATAATGAACTGAGTATCTAACAGTGATAATAAATAATTAAATCCAATTATTCCTAAACGACATCAAGACATAAAGTAAAAAAAATTAATTACATGTCCTAATAATTAAAATAGCTAAACTAATAAAAAAACACATTGGTTGTACTCGCACGACGGATCATGCGCTTCCTCCATAACTTCTACGTCCATGGCCGCTACTTGTCCATACATCGGCGCGTTCATATACTCTTCCACAGTAGGACCTACATCATCAACTAAAAATATTCGACGTCGAAAGAGTGAGCACAAATCATGGCTCAATAAGCAAACAAAACAATGGGTAAACATATGCATGCATTTAATTCATATCTTTAGTCTGATTTTAAGTTTGTAATGTGTCATAAAAAGGATTGGCGGCCACCGAACCTCTATACATGAGTGTGTGAATCCTCTCAATGGATCAAACACCATTGCCGTCTCACATGTACCCACCATGGAATAGAGATAGAGTTAAAGTGTCCGGATCACACACAGCCAACACTTCCCCTGATGCCTTACCCATACCAATACTTAAGCCCCTATTAGTGAGGGCTTACAAATTGGGTTCACAACTAACCAATCCTAATGCCATCCAAATGTATCCAAGGCCTCATAGCAGAATCCCTCAATACATCCATAGAGATAAAGCTAAGGCCCCCCGGCAGAGTCAGAGACCACACGATTTGAGACCACCTCCCCTGATGCCCTACGATGTAATAATTTTGCTAAGGTAATGGTGATACAATGAAGTCAGTGGGCAAGAATTGAGTAGAGATAGAGCTAGAGTTTGATGACCAAGCTGAACCACAATGGCACGTCATCCCCCTGATGCTCCACTAGCATCCAGCACACTAACCACACACATAATCATGTGCCTATTCCTAGCATCATCATATTATAAATAGACAAAAATAAATATGCATTAGCAGAATATAACAGTAATATTAGATGACACATGAGATGCACATTACAAGCATATAAGCATTGAAGCATTCATTGCATTGGAAAAATAAAATAAAATAGTTTGTTATTATCCAATTAGTTTAGGTCTTGTTCCCTCACCTTGTAACGATACTCGATCTTCTTCAGGCCTTGTAAATTACTTTTGAACTACTTGGTAACCTAAGAAATTTATGGATTTTAAGTTAGGGTTTAAGTTTACCAAGTTACAGTAGTCGAAAAACCTAATCTGGACTCAAACAGACTTCCTGAAACTGTGTGGTCGTAGGTGTGGTTGAACCTGTGGTTTTAGTATTTACAACAACAGGGTGTGTGGTCGATAGGTATGGTCGCATATCCTGCGACTACATATGAGACCATACCTTCTCTGAGATCTTCCTGAGAGCGTGAGGTTGATCATGTGATCACCCTGTGGTCGACCATAGCTGCGACCACACGAAGTTATGGTTGATTTTTATTTCTCATATGAGTTCCTCCTCACGGCTCATCAACAAGATTCACCCTAAGATCATTTTATGGCTTTAATCATAGTTTATCGTTATATCAATTATCCTTAATCTATTCTCTCATGGTTTTCCCTAGAAATTCCATAATCAAAATCGTCACATTAGATTGAACATATCAACTTGATGAAAATGACCTATCCTATTTGATCTAGCTTTACAAAGATAGGCTCATACCTTAAGCTTGCTGTAAAAGAGATAAATTCTTCTCTACAAAATCCTTCTCCAAGCTTCTCTCCAAATCTCCTTTTCTTTCTCTTCTTTTCTCTCTTTCTCTCTTAGATTTAGAGTTTCAATTTGGATTCTAAAAGAGTGAGAGAGGTTAAGGGGCACCCTTTATGTAGAGGAAAAACCTCCTTATAGAGTTCTCCCTCAATTAGGAAAGAGATCCCTTAGTTTAGGAAAGTTTCCAAAACTCGAAGTATGTCTCATCATCGTGCGGTCTCACGTATGGTCGCAGAATCTATCAACCACACATTCCAAATATGCGACCAAATGCTGAATATTAAGTGGTCTCACTTTCCTAAGGTGTGGCCGACCATACCAGCTCAGGTATGCTACTACACACACCAAATTAACTGGTTTTGGGTCATTTTACATACCTAGCCTTGTGGTTTCTTCACGCACTTGGTCCACTCGATCCGACCTTGATAGGAAGACCTGATACAACATGGTAAGACTGGGTTAGTAAAGTACGGGTCTTACAATCAATGGGTGTAGGTTTTGTAGAGAGGTGAGCGATGAAGGTTGTGGAAGTTGAGGGAGTTAGGGTTGATCGGAGGGTAGGGTTTATCGGGGATGGTCATAGGAGGGTGAGATGAGTTGGCAGGTTATTGGATTCTGTTAGGGGGTGTCGTAGGATTGGAAGGTAGTGGGTTTTCAATAGGGATATCGCATGGTTGGAAGGTGGTTTTCGGTAGGTTAGATGAGGTAGTATAGGTTGCTATGGGGGTTGCAAGTTACGGGTGGTGAGAAGGAGATTTGCAGGGTATTGTAGGGTTTAGAGATGGCAGCAATGGGTGTCATAGGCTGGTGAAGATCGGGGTGGTTTATGAGGGTGGTTAGGTGGTTATAGGTTTGGTAATCAGATTGGTGAGGGAGGTGGATCGGGTTTTGTCAATGGGTTGCATTGAAAGTGGGTGTTGCAGCGAGGGTGCTCAGTTGAGATGGGTTGCGATTGCAGGAAGATGATGGAGGGTCATGGGTGATGTCCTGTAGGTAAGGAATTCAGGTAAGTATTCTTACCTTTCGTTTCTACTTCTTCTTCTTCCCTACTCTTCTTCTATAGTCTCTCATCTCTTTACTTATTCTTCCTGGTTTTTTTTTTCTGGTCTCTTAGCCATTCTCTCTTTTCTGGTTTGCTATTTCCCTTTCTCTTCTTCTCAGTCTTGCTTCTTGCTCTCTATGTGTCGGTCCTTCAAGCTCTCTCTATCATCTCCTCTTCTCTCTCTGCTTTTAATCTCTCTTTTTTCTTCTTCTTCTACCAGTCCCTTTCTTTCTTTCCGACTCTGTCTCCCAGTCTCTCTCCCTTTCTCCCCCCAGTTCTCTCTTCTTCTTTTCTAATTTTCAATCCCCTCCTTCTTATCATATTTCTGGTCCCCTTCTCTCTCAGTCTCTTTTAGTTTCCCATCAATCTTTTTTCCTTTTCTTTCCTATCATGGCCAGCTAGCTTCCTTCTTTCTTTCCTTGATCCCATGGTTCCTGTTTTACTCTTTCCTAATTCAAACTGCCACCCACTCCGTTTCTTATCTTCCATCACTCATACAAACCATCACTGAACCAACGATTCACACCAAGGTCTCAATAAGATCATGTCCACTCATATAAACCATTGCACATAACCATAATCATAATATAATTAAATACAATGAAAGTCTTAAATTAAATGAACTGAGTACTCTATTAATAATTTAAATAAATTATCCAATTATTTAAAACACCAAAACGTAAATAATTATACTTACATAACTTAAAAATCCACTTGAAAATAAATAAAATAAACAAATCAAATATCCTAGAGGTACACGCAGGAAGGGCACTCGCATGAAGCATCATGCTCGTCCTCCCCTGCTTGCACTCCCAGGGCAACAACTCTTCCATATACTGGAGCATCCACGTAGTCCTCGACTGTGTAATCTGCATCAATATCTAAAAACATGTATATATACAGGGGTGAGCTCACAACTTAGCTCAATATGATAATCAGATAATGCAACACACATCATGCTTGAGTAACATTTATATTATGGTCTAGTTTTAAGTTTGCAATGTGTAATAGAAAGGATTGGAGGCCACCACACCTCTATACACGAGTTTGTGAATCCGTCCAATGGATCAAACACCACTGTCGTCCCACATGCACCCACCATGGAATAGAGATAGAGCTAAAGTGTCCGGATCAAACACCGCCAATATTTTTCCTGATGCCCTACCCATACCAACACATAAGCCCCTATTGGCGAGGGCTTGCAAACTGGGCTAGCAACTAACCAATCCTATATGTCATCATAGTAGGCCCTATCCCAGCACAGCTCCCTACGCATAGAGATAGGGCTAGAGTCTAGTGGCCAGGCCGGAGACTACAGTGCCACTTCCTCCCCCTGATACCCTACCCGCACCAAGCACGCTAAGGTAGAAATGATACGAAAAGTTTCTAGTGTGAGGAATGATCCCAGACCCCAGGCTCTTCCCATTCCATACACCAATGAAAACAATCACATGCCTAACAATCACATCCTAGCATAGCGAGTATGCATGAACAATATAATAACTGAAAGTAAAGATGACATGCGAGTATGCACAAACACCATTCCACAGAATCATAATTATTAACAACGTTTTATTGTTATTAAATTATTAGGGTTTAGGTCCGATTCCCTTACCTGACGCTTCATTGCTAGATTGCTCCGCGTCATAGAATCCAAACTCGCTATTACAAGGTCCTACATGATGTTAGGATTGAATTAGAATAATTTTCTTAGGGTTCACGTTGGTCGGAAAACCAACTGGGTCGAAAACACTCCTCACAGTGCATACCGGTCGCAGTACCAGTTATGGCACTGTGGGGAAAGGTGCGACCGGTATGGTCAACCAGTCCCCACAGACCAGTCTCTGAGAGGTACTGGTCGCAGTACTGGTCGCATATGGTGCGACCGGTATGGTCGACCAATATGCCTCCGGAAGACCATTGACTCGGTGTTCGCCTTCCGTTGGTCACCCCCTATTGGTTCTAGGGTTTCTCCTATGCATCCTAGGTCTGAGCAATGAGTTAGAGTTGTTTCATGTTCCATTCAAGTCCTAGTTTCGATGATCCTCAACCTAGAATGCGAATCTAGGGTTCATCGACTGTATTAGGGTTTGATGGCAATTTTAAAGGTTTTAGATCAATACCTTGCCTTGCATGGTATTGATCCATTCATGACTAATCTTCTGTAATGCTTAACTTAGAGAGAAGTTCAAGCACTTACCGTTGGTTTGCAATTATGGTGTTCTTCTTCTAACGGCGAACGGCGGCTCCTCTCCCTCCTTCCTTAGCTCTTTCTCCTTCTTCGATCTCTTTCTCCTCTCTAGGGTTTGTGAGGATCAATGAAAGAGTTCTAAGGAGGTTTAAGAGTCCTTAAATAGACTGGGATTGAGTTTAGGAAGTTTCCTTATGTTAGGAAAGTCCCTAGGCTCGATATTTGGAAAATGGGACCCGTAGAGATCCTTTTTAGGATCAAACTAGTCTGCTTGGGTAGATATACCGATCGACCGGTACCATCGACCGGAATGAAAGAAATATCATTTTTAGGTCCATTTTCATACCTGGTTGTCATCCGCTTGTCCCGTCTGGTCCTTTGATGATCGGAAGACCTGTTGCGACATGAATTATAGGTTTAGATCGGGTTCATGGACTGCGGGTCTTACAACTCCCCCCCTTAAAATAAATTTCGTCCCCGAAATTTGCACGTAGGTTTCACAACTCCTCCACCCTTAAAAGAAATTTTGAAATTGAAATTTGCACATACCTTGTTCTTCAAAAAGGTTAGGGTATTCCTTTCGCATCGCGTTCTCTTCCTCCCAAGTGATTTATTCTACATCTTGGCTTTTCCAATGCAATTTGACATAATGTATATCTTTGCTTCGGAGGTGTTGTACCTTTTGACTTGTGAGCATTACAAGTACCAACTCAAATGTCAAGTCCTCTGTTAAGTCTGGTGGGTCTACTGTCAAGATGTGCGATAGATCCCTGACATACTTATTCAAAAAAGAAACATGGAACACATCATGAACGCTTGACATCGATGGTGGTAGAGCCAGTTGATATGCCACATTACCACGTCTGGTCAATATCTCGTATGGTCCCACATACCTGGGGCATAGCTTTCCCTTCCTACTGAACTGTTTTAGACCTCGCACAGGTGATATCTTCAAGAACACCTTATCACCTACTATAAGCTCCAGATCTCAATGTCGGTTATCTGCATAGTGCTTTTGTCGAACTTGAGCTGTCTTCACTTTTTTCTTAATTTGATCAATCGCTCGACAAGTTTCTTCTACTAACTTCGATCCTACAATCCTTCTCTCTCCCACCTCATTCCATAATAGAGGTGTACGACATTTCTTCCCATAGAGTGCCTCATATGGAGCCATTTGGATCGTAGCTTGGTAACTATTGTTATAAGCAAACTCGATAAGCGATAGCTTCTCATCCCAAGCTCCTTTGAAATCTAGGGCACATGCTCGGAGCATATCTTATAAGATTTGAATAGTTCTTTCTGACTGCCCGTCTGTCTGAGGATGAAAAGCTGTACTAAACTTTAACTTGGTTCCCATTGCTTTCTGTAACCCTTCCCAGAACTTTGATGTAAAATGGGATCTCTGTCAGATACTATACTCTCTGGGACGCCATGAAGTCTGACTAAATTATCCATATATAGCTTGGCCAGCTTGTCCATGGTATACTGAGGTCTGACAGCGATGAATCGAGCTGTCTTGGTAAGTCGATCGACTATAACCCATAATGCATCTACTGACCTTGGTGTCAAGGGTAGGCCAGTGTCGAAATCCATTGTGATACAATCCCATTTCCATGCTGGCTCCAATTGTGGTTGTAGCAAACCTGCGGGTCTCTGCCTTTCTGCTTTAACTTGCTGGCAATTCAGACATTGGAATATGAATCGAGCTACATCTGCTTTCATACCCCTCCACCAATATAGTTTTCTTTAATCATGGTATATTTTGGTGCTTCCTGGATGTATCGAATATGGGGTATAATGAGCTTCTGTCATAATTCAATCTCTGATATTCGAGTTCTCACTCTCAGGTATACATAATCGTCTACGATACCTGAGTACCTTGTCTGAATCCAAGGTAAAGTCAGGGTTGCTTTTACCCTTTTCTAGATCTTCTTGCACTGTCTTGAGATGTGGATCCTGTAGGATTTCTACTTTTACCTCATTTATTAGATCCGATGAGATCTTCAAAGCTGCGAACATCAATGTGAACTTATGAATTAAGCCCTGTTACATTGGATCTTCCGCAGTCTCTAATATATGCTCTTCTTCATTATCTGATGAGCCTGAGGCTGCAGCACACAATGCAGGGTTGGTACTGGGTCCGGCCTCAGATTTCAATGCCCACTTTTTGCTTAAGGCATCAGCCACGATGTTTGCCTTTCCTTGATGGTACTGGATGTCACAATCATAATCTTTTAATAGCTCTAGCCATCTTCTCTGTCACATATTCAGGTCCTTCTGAGTAAATAGGTAAGTCAAACTCTTGTGATCCGACTTGATCTGAAACTTTTCACCATAAAGGTAGTGCCTCCAAGTCTTGATTGCGTAAATGACCACTGTTAACTCTAGATCATGCGTAGGATAGTTCTTTTCATGCTCTTTCAACTGTCGTGATGTGTAGGCAATCACCTGTTTTCCTTGCATCAACACACATCCAAGACCCAACCCTAAGGCATCCGTACAACGACGTTGTCAAATTTTGATTGGCGGAGAGAAGAATCTTGAAGATCCATCGTTGGATCTTCATTGAAAAAGCGGGATCAGTTCTGGTCCTTCAGATCGGCCTCATCACGTCAGGTGCGATCGGGATGCGCCTCGGCCGTCAGATCGAGATCTAGGATGCCGACGTATCATGTGCATGATATATTGAATCTTAGGTTCGGCTCCATGCGGCGCGGATCACTGGTCTAAGTTGCATCTAGCCAATGAGAGAGCTCGCGATGGAATCTGGGCGCGAATCCTGCGCTACACCATAGCCCGCCTTTGTTTGAGCCATCGATTTTGGATATGATGTGCGTGGCTTGATCTGAGCCATTGATGTCACACCCCAATTCCATACTATTCATAATGGTGTGATGAACCGCTAGCAAACCAACGATTCAACCAGGATCTCGTACAGACGGTATCTGGCTGATCTAAACCTCATACATCCACATTCATAATCAAAGTAAATACATAATATCGGAAGTCTTATAGTAAAATGAACTGAGAATCTACTGTGATATTAATATTTAAATAACAAATTATTCTGTATCAACTGAGACATAAATAAATATCAAATACATGTCCATAATAAATATAAATAAAGAAACCTAAAAATCTAATCGAATACACATGAGTTGCACTCGCAAGAGGAGTCATGTGTATCCACTGCATCTTCAACTTCCATCATCGCCACTTACCCGTACGCTGGAGCATTTATATAATCTTCGACGGTAGTACCAGTATCATCAACTAAAAATATTCGACGTCGAGGGGGTGAGCACACATCATGGCTCAGTGAGCAAACAAAACAATGCAATAGTACATATGCATGTAGTCAATTCATATCTTTGATCTGGTTTTAAGTTTGCAATGCGCAATAGAAAGGTTGGGTGGTCAAAGGTTAACGTTTATTGACCCCGCCTCTATACACAAGGTGTGGAAGTCCGCCCAAAGGTTAACGTTTATTGTCGTCCCCATCCACCCTATCATAACATTGTACAACAAATGTTAATGTTTATTGCTGTACAGTGCCATACCAACACGTAAGCCCCTACTGGCGAGGGCTTGCAAACTGGGCTCACAACTAACCAATCCTAATGCCAAACAGTGTATCCAAGGCCTCACCCCAACATCCCTCAGAACGTCCATAGAGATAGAGCTAAGGCCCCCCGGTAGAGTTAGAGACTACAAGGACCGAGACCACCTCCCCTGATACTCTACGGCGTAATAATTTTGCTAAAGTAATGGCGATACGACGATGCTAATGCACAAGACTTGAGTTAGAGATAGAGCCAAAGTACTGAGACCCACCAAAGGTTAACGTTTATTGACGTCCCTATCACACCTCCCCTGATACTAGCTTGCATCAAGTACACCAACCACACACATACATTCACATGCCTATTCCTATCATCATCATCAATATCATGTTATCATCAATAAAGTAAATATGCATGAACAAATAATAGAAATATTGGATGACATATTGTATGCACATTACAAACATATTCGCATAGGATCAAGCATGGCATTGGACTCAAGAAAAGAGAAAACAGTTTGTTATTAACCAATTAGTTTAGAGTTTTGTTTCCTCACCTTAGCTTGCTAATAGATCCTCTTTCAAGCTTTAGAATCACCTTTATATTGTTATTATATTGCTAGAAGACCTAACAAAGTCGATGGAATTTAATTAGAATTAATTCTGAGTTTAAAAACTATTCTGTTAACTGGGGGTCGGAGTAATGATCGACCTTGGGTGCGACCACCCCTTTTCTAGACTTTTCGAACACTGGGGGTCGATGCTCAGGGTCTGGTAGGGTCGATTGGCCATCGACCCCCATGCGACCCCCTGTGGGTTTTTGTCGATTTTTCTTCCTTCAGTCCATTCTTCGTGTTTGGGGTCCTATGGCTTGCTCCTACAGTCCATTCTACACATGTTCTATGGCCTAAAACCATGATTCTACCACCTACATGGCTTTCAAGATTTCCCCCATGGTTTTCCATGAAAACCTAGCCATGGGTTGATGGTTTGGGTTTCTCCGAGATCATACTCTCTACATTATCTACCCTAAGGTCTTTAGAAACTCATGGAAATAGTATCCATACCTGAGAAGAACACTCCTTCTCTGCAACTCTTCTCCTTTGGCCTTCTCCTCTTCTTTCCTTCTCTTTTCCTTCCCTTCATTCTCTTCTCTTTCTCTCAATTCAATTAGAGTTGTAAAAGGATTGAAAGAGGCTTAGGGACGTCCTATTTATAGGGTAGAAACTCCTAAAATAAGTCCCATTGAGATTTAGAAAGAATCCCATTGAAATTAGAAAACTTTCCTAATTTCCAGATTTACCGAGTACCGGGGGTTGATAGAGGGGGTCGGAGATCCCGTCGACCCCTGGTTCCTAAAGTGTCCGACCCCCATGTAAAACTGGGGGTCTGACTTCTGTCTTGGGGGGGGGGGGGTCCGACCCTCCCTTGCTGGGTATGCGACCCTCCCCTTAATTTAAGTGTTTTTGGGTCTGTTTAATACTTGGGATCATGATCTCCTTCATGTACTTGGTCTATTTGGCTCGTCCATGATGGGTAGACCTGGTTCAAGGTGGTAAGATCGGATTAGTTTGATACGGGTCTTACAACTCCCCCTACTTATAAAAATTTTGTCCCCGAAATTGTTCATACCTTCAGAGTCAAATAAATGAGGGTATTGCTTTTGCATAGCACTCTCTTCTTCCCATGTAATTTCTTTCATGTCTCTACTTCTCCAAGTGACCTTAACATAATGGATATCTCGGTTGCGTAGTCGTTGAACCTTTCGACTGGTGATTTCAGTTGGTGTTACTTCAAAAGTCAAATCTTCAGTTAAATCAGACAGATCTACTGTCAGAACGTGCGTCGGATCTTTGACATACTTCTTCAATAAGAAAATATGAAATACGTCATGCACACTTGACATAGATGGTGGTAGTGCTAACTGATAAGCCACTTTCCCATGCTTAGCTAGAATCTCATATGGCCCGACATATCTTGGACTTAGTTTCCATTTCTGTCCGAACCGTTTCAGACCTCGCATAGGCGATACCTTCAAGAATATTTTATCACCCATGGCGAACTCAAGATCTCTGCGTTGAGTATCTGCATATTGCTTCTGACGGTTCTGGGCTGTTCTCACTCTTTCCTTGATAATGTTGACCACTCGATAAGTTTCTTCAACAAATTCTGGTCCAACGAGACTACGTTCCCCAACTTCATTCCAAAATAAAGGAGTTCGACACTTTCTGCCATACAGTGCTTCATAGGGTGACATATGTATAGTAGCCTGATAGCTATTGTTATAAGCGAACTCGATCAGTGGTAACTTTTTATCCCATGATCCTTTGAAATCAATTACATATGCTCGTAGCATATCTTCTAGAATCTGAATTGTACGCTCCGACTGTCCATATGTTTGTGGGTGGAATGCAGTACTAAACTTCAATGTTGTACCCATAGTCTTTTGCAATCCTTCCCAAAACTTGGAAGTAAATCATGGATCTCTATCGGACACAATACTCTTTGGTATACCATGTAATCGAACAATATTATCCACATACAACTTTGCTAACCTCTCCAGTGTATACTGAGGTTGTATCGGTATAAAGCGAGCTGTTTTGGTCAGGCGGTCTACATTCACCCAAACTGCGTCAACTACCCGAGGAGTCAATGGTAACCCTGTGACGAAGTCCATGGTGATGCAGTCCCATTTCCATGCTGGTTTCGGTAACGACTGTAACAGTCCTGCAGGTCTTTGTCGTTCAGCCTTTACCTTCTGACAATTTAGGCATTGAGACACGAACTTAGCTACATTTGCTTTCATTCCTCTCCACCAATATAGTTTCTTTAGATCATGATACATTTTTGTACTTCCAGGATGTATCGAAGATGGTGGTATGGGCTTCTTTCATCAGTCGGTGTCTAATGTCTACACTTTTTGTTTTAGGTACACATATTCTCCCTTTGTACTTCAGCACCTTTTCTTCGTCTAAAGTGAACTCAGGGTTAGTTCTACCTTTTTCGATGTCTTCTTGTACCGTTCTTAAGTAAGAGTCTAATTTGATAGCTGTCTTCACTTCATCAATTATATCCGGTATAATATTCAATGCAGTGAACATATTTGAAAATCGATGAATAAATCCTTGTTGGCTGATCCATCCGGTGTATCTATTACATACTGCTCATTGCCGTGATTGAATACCATTCCGGTAGTACACATTGCTACAGTTGTGCTAACCTCCCCCTGGGATTTTATCACTGCCTTTCTGCTCAACGCATCCGCGACTACATTAGCTTTCCCCGGATGATACTGGATATCACAATCATAGTCTTTCAGTAGTTCTAGCCATCTTCTTTGTCTCATATTCAACTCCTTTTGATTAAATAAATAAGTAAGACTTTTATGGTCCGATTTAATCTGGAACTTCTCCCCGTACAGGTAATGTCTCCATATCTTGACAGCATGTACTAGTGCCGCTAACTCCAAATCATGAGTGGGATAATTTTTCTCATGTGTCTTTAACTGTCTTGAGGCATAAGCAACTACTTGTTCTCCTTGCATAAGCACACATCCTAATCCCAATCCTGACGCATCAGTGTACAAAGTAAATGGCTATCCGGAAATGGGAATAGTCAAAATCGGAGCGGATATCAATCTTGTCTTCAATGTTTGGAAGCTCTTCTCACATTTATCCGTCCATACAAACTTTTCACCATTCTTAGTCAGACTGGTGAGGGGTACGGCAATCCGGGAATAGTCTTCCACAAATCTCCGATAATAACCAGCGAGACCCAGAAAACTTCTAATTTCTGCAATGCTCTTTGGAGCTTCCCACTTTACAATAGCCTCAATCTTGCTGGGATCCACTTTGATTCTTTCAGCGGATACTACATGGCCTAGGAAGGCGACTTCACTTAGCCAAAACTCACATTTGGTAAATTTGGCATATAGCTTCTCTTTCCTTAAACGCTATAAGGTGGCGTTTAGATTCTTAATATGGGTTTCCTTGTCCTTGGAATATATCAATATATCATCAATAAATACAATAACCGAAGTATCCAACATATAGTGGAAAACCCGGTTCATAAGTTCCATGAAAGTTGCTGGTGCGTTTGTTACTCCAAAAGACATGACCAAGAATTGATAATGTCCATATCTGGTCCTGAAAGCTGTCTTAGGAATATCACCATCTTTAATCTTCAACTGATGGTAGCCTGACCGAAGATCGATCTTAGAAAATACTTTTGCTCCTTGCAACTGATCGAACAAGTCATCGATCCGAGGTAGTAGATATCGATTCTTGACTGTGAGCTTGTTTAATTCCTAGTAGTCTATACGCAGACAACACTATCTTCCTTCTTCTTCACGAATTGCATTGGTGCTCCCCGTGATGCAATACTTAGCCGATTAGAACCCTTGTCTAATAACTCTTGTAGTTGAGTCTCAGTTCCTTCAACTCCATAGAAGCTACTTTATAGGTGCCTTTAACACAAGTATCGTCCTTGGTAACAAGTCGATGACGAACTCGGTCGCATGATCAGATGGTAACCCAACTAAGTCTCCTAGAAACACATCAAAAAATTCATGCATCACATCAGTATCTTCCTTCTGTGGTGCTTCTTTGGTAACGTATACCACATATACCATATATCCAACCTCTTTCTCTTTAAAACATCTCTTTGCTTTTAGCATAGAGAGGATCAGCTTTCACTTCTTAGGCAACATGCTTCCAATAATTTCATTATCACTAATCATCTTTATCAACAAAGGTCAGGGAGTGTATGAATCAAAATGTTCATCCAAAAGTGATTCACTTCCTTCTGTCGATTTAGCATAATGACAAACAGTTGCTTTATCTAGTGAACCTAGGTTTAAAGAATCAGGAGTAAATCTGTGATAATCCAACCGGCATCAAAAGATCGTTAAGTTGCACGGTGGTCCAAATACATGGAAATAGAGGTTTTACAATTCTTAACCTCATGGTTACATGTTCTATCGAATATATAATTCCATTGGTCAAGACACTACATGAGTAAATCTAGAGAAGGTTTTCGTACATCAGTAAATCAGGTAAAATCAAAAGATGTACGCTCAACATGATTAAACATTTAACTGTTCATTCAGTTCATATCTCTGTTCATGTTGTCGATCATGAGAGTGGTTCAGATTGGTATAATCAGGACTAATACTAAAAAAACAATATCTATAGCTCCAATTGACAGGTTAAATCAAGAAGGTATCCTGTCAAGGTATGAGAAATTAAAATCTGGTATGTGCATCCTCTATAATCATAAGAGTAAATCAATAATGCACCGCATCCTATATGAACCTATCTACTTATATAGCCATTATTCTCTTATCTCTGTTTGGATTTAGCCCGAGATCTTTTCCTTTATCTCTACAAGGGTTTTGACATTACTAGCCATTTTTCTTCTTCCTCTGTCTTACATCGAGTTTCACATCTTGTGAGTACCAACTCGGTATTCCAATTTTCTTCTTTACAGAAGCTCCCTTCTTGCTACTGTACTATATCCTGGTATACTTGGATAACTACCCAACTTATAGATAATACTCTATATTGTTTGTTTATTAGAATAATTTTTGGTCTTCTCTTTCTGTGTGAGTGTATATATATGGTTCCACCTTTTATATGTACATTATTGTCTTGTTTAGGTTCTGTCTTAACCAACACCGGTGCTTATGGTGTGTTTGTATTAAAGCTTTTAATTTATCCTATCTCAGTTCATAATTTGTCGTGAAGATATGCTAGTTTAGCGGACACGGCCTGAGATGCTCTGATACCAAGTTGTCACACACCAATTCCGCACTATTCAGAATGGTGTGATGAACCACTAGCAAACCAACGGTTCAACCAGGATCTCATACAGACGGTATCCGGCTGATCTAAACCTCATACATCCACATTCATAATCAGAGTAAATACACAATAGCGGAAGTCTTATAGTAAAATGAACTGAGAATCTACTATGATATTAATATTTAAATAGCAAATTATTCTGTATCAACTGAGACAAATAAATATCAAATACATGTCCATAATAAATCTAAATAAAGAAACCTAAAAATCTAATCGAATACACATGAGTTGCACTCGCAAGAGGAGTCATGTGTATCCACTGCATATTCAACTTCCATCGCCGCCACGTACCCATACGCTGGAGCATTTATATAATCTTCGACGGTAGTACCTGCATCATCAATTAAAAATATTCGACGTCGAGGGGGTGAGCACACATCATGGCTCAGTGAGCAAACAAAACAATGCAACAGTACATATGCATGCAGTCAATTCATATCTTTGGTCTGGTTTTAAGTTTGCAATGCGCAATAGAAAGGTTGGGTGGTCAAAGGTTAACGTTTATTGACCCCGCCTCTATACATAGGGTGTGGAAGTCCGCCCAAAGGTTAACGTTTATTGTCATCCCCATCCACCCTACCATAACATTGTACAACAAAGGTTAATTTTTATTGTTGTATAGTACCATACCAACACGTAAGCCCCTGCTAGCGAGGGCTTGCAAACTGGGCTCGCAACTAACCAATCCTAATGCCAAACAGTGTATCCAAGGCCTCACCCCAGCATCCCTCAGAACGTCCATAGAGATAGAGCTAAGGCCCCCGGTAGAGTCAGAGACTACAAGGACCGATACCACCTCCCCTGATACTCTACGACGTAATAGTTTTGCTAAAGTAATGGCGATACGACGATGCTAATGCACAAGACTTGAGTTAGTGATAGAGCTAAAGTATTGAGACCCGCCAAAGGTTAACGTTTATTGACGTCCCCATCACACCTCCCTTGATACTCGCTCGCATCAAGTACACCAACCACACACATACATTCACATGCCTATTCCTATCATCATCATCAATATCATGTTATCATCAATAAAGTAAATATGCATGAACAAATAATAGAAATATTGGATGACATGTTGTATCCACATTACAAACATATTCACATAGGATCAAGTATGGCATTGGACTCAAGCTTTAGAATCACCTTTATATTGTTATTATATTGCTAGAAGACCTAATAAAGTTGATGGAATTTAATTAGAATTAATTCTGAGTTTAAAAACTATTCTGTTAACTGGGGGTCGGAGGTAGGGTCGGAGTAATGATCGACCTTGGGTGCGACCACCCCTTTTCTGGACTTCCCGAACACTGGGGGTCGATGCTCAGGGTCTGGTAGGGTCGATTGGCCATCGACCCCCCATGCGACCCCCTGTGGGTTTTTGTCGATTTTTCTTCCTTCAGTCCATTCTTTGTGTTTGGGGTCCTATGGCTTGCTCCTACAGTCCATTCCACACATGTTCTATGGCCTAAAACCATGATTCTACCACCTACATGGCTTTCATGATTTCCCCCATGGTTTTCCATGAAAACCTAGCCATGGGTTGATGGTTTGGGTTTCTCCGAGATCATACTCTCTACATTATCTACCCTAAGGTCTTTAGAAACTCATGGAAATAGTATCCATACCTGAGAAGAACACTCCTTCTCTGCAACTCTTCTCCTTTGGCCTTCTCCTCTTCTTTCTTTCTCTTTTCCTTCCCTTCATTCTCTTCTCTTTCTCTCAATTCAATTAGGGTTGTAAAAGGATTGAAAGAGGACGTCCTATTTATAGGGTAGAAACTCCTAAAATAAGTCCCATTGAGATTTGGAAAGAATCCCATTGAAATTAGGAAACTTTCCTAATTTCCAGATTTACCGAGTACCGGGGGTCGATAGAGGGAGTCGGAGATCCCGTTGACCCCTGGTTCCTAAAGTGTCCGACCCCCCATGTAAAACTGGGGGTCTGACTTCTGTCTTTAGGGGGGGGTCCGACCCTCCCTTGCTGGGTATGCAACCCTCCCCTTAATTTAAGTGTTTTTGGGTCAGTTTAATACTTGAGATCATGATCTCTTTCATGTACTTGGTCCATTTGGCTCGTCCATGATAGGTAGACCTGGTTCAAGGTGGTAAGACCGGGTTAGTTTGATACGGGTCTTACAGTTGAGGTGGAATTTTCTCTTTTTTGAAAGACCAAAATACCCCTGTGAATGAGTGGTAATGGTAAGTCGATTTTTTTCCAGTAAGGTCCAAACCCCTTTCTTCTTTGCGGCATTAGGTCGAACACCTCTTGTTCATGCCGAATGCCTCCTTGCACTGGCTTGCGGCGCGCGCGCGGCGGTGCTGCTTGCGCTATGTTGCTGCTCCTGAGCTTGCTACCGAGCTTGGCTTGCGACATGGCACGACGCGCGGGTGCTGCTGCGCGCAAGGCCTTGCTGCTGCGCACACGGCATGCTGCTGTGCGTACGTGGCTCCCTCCATGTGCGCGGCACCTGCTGTGCTGTGTGCATGGGCTTGCTTGCATGGCCTGCTGGCCTGGTGCCGCGGGCATCTGCAGTGCTGGCCTGGGCTGGCTGCCATGCTGGCCTGGCCCCCCAATGTGGGACCCACATTGTCACACCCCAATTCTGCACCAACCAGAACGATGTGATGAACCGTCAATAATCCAACGGTTCAACCAGGATCTCAATAGGCTATCCCACATATGATAAACCAAAACACATTCCACATTAATCAAAGGTAATAAAGTAAATAGCGGAAGTCTTACAGATAATGAACTGAGAAATCTGGATGTGATAATCATATTTAAGTAGCAAATTATTCTGTATCAACTAAGACATAAATAAATATCAATTACATGTCTTAACTAAACCCAAATAATCAAAATAAAATCTAATTGAATACGCATGAGTTGCACTCGCAAGAGGAGTCATGCATATCCACTAAGTCTTCAGCTTCCATTGTCGCCACATGCCCGTACACAGGAGCGTTCATATAATCTTCAACGGTGGTACCTGCATCATCAACTAAAAGTATTCGAATTCGAAAGGGTGAGCACACATCACGACTCAGTGAGCAAACAAAACAATGCAACAATACATATGCATGCAATCAATTCATATCTTTGGTCTGGTTTAAAGTTTACAATGTGCTATAGAAAGGATAGGTGGCCGCCGCACCTCTATACACGAGTGTGTGGAAACGCCCAATGAAAACGGCACTGTCGCCCCACATGCACCCACCATGGACAATATACACCCCATGAAAATGGCATGGCTGTACCGGTTGCCCATACCAACACGTAAGCCCCTGTTGGCGAGGGCTTGCAAACTGGGCTCGCAACTAACCAACCCTAATGTCAAACAATATATCCAAGGCCTCACCCCACCATCCCTCAATACATCCATAGAGATAGAGCTAGGGTCTGGTGACCAGGCTGAACTACAATGCCACGTTCCTCCTGATGCCCTACGACATATTAGTTCCGCTAAGGTAATGACGATACGACGATGTTAGTGGATAAAACTTGAGTAGAGATAGAGCTAGAGTCTAGTGACCAGGCTGAACCACAATGTCACGTCCTCCCCCTAATGCCCCACTTGCATCAAGCACACTAACACTTCATGAGTGGACATGACTTGAATAGACCATGACACAATATACCCCGATGAGAACGACATCGAAGTACCGGTTGATACCATCCCTACCCGCACCATGTACACCAGCCAAACACAAACATTCACATGCCTATTCCTACCATCATCAACATCATCATGTTATAATCAATAAATTTAAATATGCATGAACAATAATAATAGAGATACTGGATGACATGTTGAATGCACATTACAAGCATACACGCATATCACAATCATGGTATTGGACTCAAGAAATAAAAATAGTTTATTATTAACCAATTAGTTTAGGTCTTGTTCCCTCACCTTAGCTTGTTAATAGATCCCCTTCCAAGCTTTAGAATCACCTTTATAATGTTATTATATTGCTAGAAGACCTAACAAAGTCGATAGAATTTAATTAGAATTAATTTCGAATTTAAAAACCATTATGTTAACTGAGGGTCGGAGGTAGGGTCAGAGTCATGATCGACCCTGGGTGCGACCCTCCCCAAATCTGGACTTCCAGAACCCTGAGGGTCGATACTCAGGTCACATAGGGTCGGATGGTCATCGACCCTCTGTGCGACCCTCGGTGGGTTTTTGTCAATTTTTCTCCTTTTAGTCCATTCTTCGTGTTTGGGGTCTCATGGCTTGCTCCTACAGTCCATTCAACATACATTCCATGGTCTAGAACCATGAATCATCCACCTATATAGCTTTTATGTATTCTCCCATGATTTTCCATGGAAACCTAACCATGGGTTGATGGTTTGGGTTTCTCCGATATCACACTCTCTTCATTATCTAACCTAAGGTCTGTAGAAACTCATGGAATTAGTATCCATACCTGAGAAGAATACTCCTTCTCTACAATTCTTCTCCTTTTTGCTTTCTTCTCTTCCTTGCTTCTCTTCTTCTTCTCTTCCTTCTCTTCTCTTTCTCTCAATTAAATTAGGGTTATAAAAGGAGTGAAAGAGGCTTAGGGACGTCCTATTTATAGAGTAAAACCTCCCAAAATAAGTTCCATTGAGTTTAGGAAATGTTCCAATTGAAATTATGAAGGTTTCCTAATTTTTGGTTCGTACTGTTTTTCCCGAATACCGAGGGTTGATGGGAGGGTCGGACAATTCATAGACCCCCTGCGACCCATGGTTGAGGGTCGATGGGAGGGTTGGACCTGCCTGTTAAAACATGCGACCCTACCCTCATTTTGACTGTTTTTGGGTAAATTTTCATATTGGGTCTTGGGTTTCTTCACACACTTGGTCCACTTGGCTCGACCATGATATGTAGACGGTTCACAACACAAAATGTAAGGTTAGGCCGGGTTCGTGGCGTGCGGGTCTTACACACCTGGTCCCCACCCACTCTCTCTCCTCATTTTCTCTCTCTTTCTTATTTGGACTTTCTCATCTGATTTCTTCATTTGTTCTCTCACATCAACTGCTGTTAGAGCACTGTCCCAGTTATCATGTCTGCCAATGGGACTTCAGACACTCTCTCTCCTCCATATCACTTTGTCAACTCAGAGTTGCCAACAATGACAATTCATACGAAGATATTCTCAACTTGACCAAGATTCCAACACCATTGATAATCGAAGTATATGAAATAGTTTTAATGCATTGCATGAGAAGCTTCACCAAAGATTTGAAACTGAGGCGGAGAAGCATACCCTCAATAATTTTCTTTCCAATCCGTTATAGGCTTTTTGCATATCAAGCTTTAAAGCCATCAATTTAGTCTTTTCCTTCTTCCTTCTTTTGATGTAATTGAAAGCTTCATAGGTTATCAAAATATTATTAGAAATAAGGTGGCTCAAGATGAAAGTTGACTGGCAATTTGAAATAACCTCATCAAAAAAAAATTTCACCCTTTCCACCATAATCTTATAAATCAATTTCATGCTTACACTGTAGAGACTTATTGGGAGAAATTGTTCAACAAGCTCCGGTTGAGATGTTTAAAATATATGTATTATTCAACTCCTTAGAAATAACACCAGAGCTGAAAAAATCAATAACAAAATTTATTAGATCTTCTTTAGTAATATGCTGAAAAAAGAGAGGAGGGAAGCCATCAGGGCTAGGACATCTCTAAGGAGACATAAGAAGGAAGGCTTTACGAATCTCTTCTACATCAGGAGATCTATGGAGAATATCATTCATCTCTGAAGAAACCATAGGCTTGACAAATTGTAACACTGAAGCAAGATATCCTAGTTAATTTCAGAAAAAGTAAAAGCAGTATGAAAATTATCCTTAATAATAGAGAAAACTTCTCTTCAATTTTGGTCTAGTAGCCGATAGGAAGTTTTAGCTGTAGTATCCGATTACTCATTACTAGTTCTCTTCTTAGTTGTTGTTGCATGAAAAATCATATTGGAGTCATCAGTCTGCAACCACTCAATTCTAGACTTTTGACGCCACAAGATCTCTTCCCGAAGAATTCCTCGTTCAATTAACTAATGATATCAAATTACTTGCCCTGAGAAAATTTAGAAGAAGGAAGACACTAGACCATAGCAACTTCATGTTTCAACAACTCAATATTCCTATGAATCTTACTAAAAACATCAAATTCCATTTCTGTAGAGAGAATTTATTGTGTTCAAGTTTCTAATGCAAAACACCTCTAGCAGAACCTTGTGAAGTAGACATGCACCCACCCATTAGAAATTTCTCTTGGACAATCAAGATATCTAACCCACATCACTTAAAAATGAAAGGTCGCCTTCCTTTAGAAATAAATGCCTCTGGTGGATTTGTACACCGTATCAGTTTGATTTTGGACGTGACCAATACTGTGCCTGCTACCTGGGTTTAGAACCTTGCGTCCGTGAGAGAGAGAGAGAGAGAGAGAGAGAGAGAGAGAGAGAGAGAGAGAGAGCCAATATAATGGGTTTCACTTTAAACATAAGGATAATTTTTGTAATTTCACACATAAGATTGTCAATGGCCTAAGAAATAGGGTGTCAATTTGGATCTAGTAACGGGAACCATCCCAAGACCGAACTGCTAAAACCCATCCTAGAAATGAGATGGTTCTAAGAGTCATTCTTGGGACCAAATACTAAATGGGTTAGGATGGTTTTGGGACGAGTCTCCCAATGATTCAAAAAAAATTAAGGGAAAAAAAAATTTTTTTTTTTTTTTTATATTTTTTTTTTTTAATGGGGTTTTTGGAGTTTTTTTTGGGGGGGGTTTGGGGGGTTTTTTTTTTTTTTTTTTTTTAAGAGGGAAGGGGGGAAGGGGGAAGTTTTTGTGTTTTCTAACTCCAATTACGGGTTCTTCGGGGGGTTTCCAACTTCTTGGGAGGTTTATTATCCTTTAATAGAAAAATAAGGAAACTATCCATAGATCATTTATGAACCAGTTGGAGCTGGAACCATCCAAAACTGTTTTAATTTGAGTTTTTGACATCGATGATGGCTATTAGCATGCTGCGAGGTGATCCTCCTCGGATATAAGGAGTTTCAATGGTGTTATCTGGACTTTTCACGCACAAAGTGTTAAGTCATGCTTGATTGTTTAGTTGCTCGGATTGTTGTCAACACTAGTAGTGGCAGCCTTTCCTGGTGCTCCCCCCGGCCGTGGGGGGTCATGTTGTTTTCTTACTTTCCACGTGACCAAATTACCACCCACAAGGTGCAAAATCAGAGAGTGGATTTTTGTGCGAGGACTTCGGCCGGCGGATCGGTGTAACACAATTCTTGTGTGATTATGTTTACGCATCCAAATACCTCTTCAGGGCAAGATTTCGGGTAGCGCGGGATGCGGTCAATAAGTTCCATATGCCTGGTAGGTGTTCCATCGAGTTGAGCGGGCTATGTCATAGGATTATCACCTGATGACAATGTCATCAACATAAACCAACACAACAATGATGCCGTTGGTGTTCTTTCTAACAAACATCGATGAATCGGACTTACTGTTTAGTTGTGAGGTTCACATTCCTTTTGTACTTGATCTTGTAGCCCATAAGTTATTTGTGCAAGCGGTAGCGGTGGATGATGTAACAGGGTGATACTATGATCACTAAATTCACTATTGTCACCATGTACAATAGGTATGGGAGGAAAAATTCACCAAGTCGGTATCCATTTTGGTCAAGGAGGGAAAAAAGGTGAACCTTTTAACGAAAGAATATCCCAAAAAATGACTTATGAGCCGAGGACCTTGGAATGAACATAAAAATACACCCAAACACACGAAGGTGGGAAATATCAATGGAGCGACCGTAAAGAACCTCAGGGGGTTTTAAAGGGTGGGTTGGATTGGTGGGTGAAAAAAAAAGAAAAGAGGGGAGGGAAAGGGGAGGAAAGGGGAGTGGGGAGGAAGTCCAGGGAGGGGGAAGAAAAGTAGAGGGGGGGGTTGGTTTGGGCGGAACCGGGGGGGGGGGGGGGGGGGGGTGAATAATACCTAAACCTTAAGAAATGACCAAAGAGGTATTAGTATATTCGGTGCCATTATCGGTCCTCAAGTATTTTATGGAGTATCAAATTGAGTTGAACCATGCAACAAAATTCGAAAAACGAACACTCACTTTAGGCGTAATAAATACAACCAAGTAGATCTAGAATCACAATAAATGTGACAAAGTATCAAAACCATCCCGAGAGTCAATTGGGAGCGGGGCCCCAAACATCGGAATGAATTAATTCAAACAATTCGGGAAGAGATTACAGTAGGGAAAGGTAATCATTGCTTGGAATAATGACATGTCTCACAAGTACAGAATCAAGAGACAATGAGGGATTAAGAGAATGGAGGAGAATCCGATGGGTGACCCATTCGCCAATGCCATAGCCGTGAGTCCTTAGATGGATTTGTTGAACAACCAACGCGGGGAGAAAAGTCCAAAATGTAAACACCTGAAGGAACCGGCCTTCACCAATCGCCTTCGAGAACCTGTCCGAAATATGACCGTTGGGAAAAAACATAACAATGCAAAGGCTTAGTAATCGGCGGATAATAGGTTACAAGAAGAGAAGGTACAAATAAAACATCAACGGTATTTGAAAAAATGCGATTCCAATCCTCAATAGGAACCTTGCACCATTAGCCACGGTAATAAAGCCGAGACCATTATCATGACGAATATTAGATAAAAAATACGATGAGCAACACATATGATCGGAGCCCCGAATCTATGATAAAAGAATCTTAGTAGAAACGACGAGCAAGAGAGGCATTACCGGATGCGAAGTCAGAATTTGTGGTGGAAGTGGGAGTTCCATGTGATGCATAAGCGATGGAGTTGGGCAGAATTGTTCAATCGAGAATTGTGGTGTGGACGAACTAACGAGCGGCAAGAGGTGTATCGATCCTTATCTTGGGAGGACGCCAAGTGAGGATATAAAAACCAACATCTATCCTTGGTATGACCATCCGATCGGTGATCACAATGGAAGGTGCATGAGCTGCGCCCTTTCCTCTCCCTCGAGAGAAAGATCGACTGTACCACGGGTGTTTCCCTCAATAGCAACATGACCATTGGCGAGTGAGCAGAATTTTCAATGGATTCATTCATCGGGTTTGGAGCTCATTACACGACGACGAGTTTCCTCTCGTTGAATAGTCACGAGACATTGGTAAATGAAGGAAGAGTAGCACTCATAAGAATTTGGCGCTTAAGATCTTCATATTCGGGACGAATACTTGCCAACAATTGAAAAATGCGATCCCGCTCTTCACGTTGAATGTAAGTATCAATTGATTGGGCGGAGGCGAGCGTAACTCATCCCATTTTTCTTTAAGGAACCAAGATGCCTCGAAATGGTTGGCGGGAGGTTGTTCGGGATGAGCAATCTCCGTTGTAACTCAAAGATTCAAGAGGAGTTATCAACTTGGCCATACATGTCCTTAAGGAATCCCAAAGGATCTTAGAAGTTTCGAATAAGCAAATATTTCATATATTTGTGGTTCCATAAATTAAAAAGCCATGACATGACCATATTATCATTGGCTTCCCAATCGGAATTTATTATCCGTAGAGGCGGGAGCCTTGATTTGACCATTAACGTAACCAAAGCGGCACGGCCTCCAAGGGCGCATCGCCCTTGACCACGACAAGTAATTGCGGCCGAGAGAGAAGGATAGAGGTGAGGCGGTATTCATCTCATGAGAACGAACTAGCTTTACTATTATCAACGGTCTGGAACTAGTCATGATAAATGATTTAAAGAATAACAAGAGAAAATAACAACTTATCGAGTATGCGGGCGGCAAACCACGCGGAGCGAACAAAGTGCCTAAACACCACGATCGATGCTCCGATACCATGTTAACTTATGCATAAAGGGCAGAAAATGTTTAGTGGTTGAATTACCCAAGGCTCTCTCCCCGGGGGGGGGTCCCCTTGTTTTTTTTTTTTGTGGGGGGGTTTTTTTTTCTTGGAGGGGGGGGGAAAAGGGGGGGGGAAATTAAAGAGGGAAATAAAAAAAACAAATTAAAACCCAACAAAACAAATTCTCCCAATTTTCTTTTCTAAGGAAAACACACCCACCAACCAAATTAAATTTAATACCAACCAATTTCCTTCAAAAAAAGTTTTTCACCATATTCTTCCCAACAAAAAAATAAATTTTTTTTTCATCATCTAAACAAAATGTATTTTTTTGAGGGGAATGTTTTTTTTTTTGGAATCACGTGTGGTAGTGATAGAGGTAGCAACAGATGTGTCGGAGATAGTGATAATGCGGGATTACATCTTCTAAGCATGTGTGCAGTGTTCGAAAGTGTGTTGTAACACCCCAGCCTAGCTAGGATGTTAGTCCTAATTGCTTTTCTCTTGCTTTGGCAGGTGGAGCAAGTATAATGGGATGAGAAGAGTATTTTGATAAATTACATGTAAGGCATCCAAAGGTGAATTAATTTTATATTACGTTGCAAAGTGATATAGGATGCATATGGTGTAATAAAAACATAGAATAAATTAAGTTTACTCTTATGTAAGTAGGTCTTCTGTGAATGGCTAAATTGTCTTTGAATATTTGCCTTTCTTATTGGTGTTGAGCATGTAATGATATAAGTAGTTTTAATTGTAAAAAATACAAATGATGACAATCTTATTGGTTAGTGTCTATTTTTGGAATCTTAAAGCTTTGTTGATTGGAGATAAATGGTTCAAGTCTCATAAGAAGCAATTTAGCGAAGCTATTTTGGTAAGACAACTTAGTGTGGGACCCACAAGGTGGGGAGGAAATACTCTAAAGGATTGTTTTATTAATAATGGCATTTTTTGTAATAAAGAGATCAAATGGAGAGTAGAAATGGAATTGATAAATGGCATAATATAAATTTAGATATGTGTGAAGGGTATTTTTGGTCCTTCAAATAAAAGGATACCGAGTTTGTAGAAATTTGCTTTAAATACATGTTCATGCATAAACATCTTTAGGGGGTAGATAGGTAAATTGACTTTTTAAGGGTTCCTTGAAGGTTTCCTACTCGTGCATTGGTCATCAAATAGTGATACTTTGGACTTCCACATAATTTAGTTTAGGGAAATTGACACATACTATCTCTATACTTTACTTCAATTCCAGATACCTTAATAAGTTGCTGAATCGGACAAGTTAACCCCTGGTTCAATCGTTCATAAACAAAGAAGATAAATATACAATTTTACCCTTTGTAACACTATTACATTTTATACCAAAAGACAAAAGTAACCTTTCATTTGTTATTAAAAAAAGAGTACGTTGGGGCCCGGCAGCTGTGAAAGCAGGGGCGCTCCCAAAAAGCAAGTTTGATTGCTTCGGCCATTGGTGCGGCCAATGATGAAGGCGATTGATTACTCCAATAATCTGATTGCCCCACAGATGAACATGAGATGGAAAGAAACAGTGGAATTGATGGAGAAGAAGATGTTAGTGGAACGGAAGATGAACATCTTAATCCCTTTGATGGTGATGAAGGTGTTTAAAGCAGAGATGAGGTTGTGGATGACTGCTCCAAATGCAGAGAAACGGTAGAGGATGAAGAACAGAAAATTATTACTGTTGGCATCACAAAACAAACAGATGCATCTATTGAAGTTCTTCCTATGCCTTTGGAGAATCATGGTGATGATTGATTGATTCTTTGAATGCTAAGAACCGAAAGAATCCAGCTGCGGAAAGGGAGATCAGAACAAGCCTGAGCATCGGGATGTAGTGTTGGCTTCTGAATCACTCACAGATAAGGGAAATTTTCAAGTTGACGGCTCATTTGGATGTTCTGATCGACAAAAATTTTCTTGCTTTTGTTGCTAGGTTTCAAGTGCTTTTGTTGCTAGGTTTCAGGTATTTACAGGTGGGTTCAATTTTGTTTCTCAAGTTGTCTTATAGAGAAGTCAAGCAACACAAGCAGCCTAACAAAAAGGGTTTATCAATCTGAAATCTTCCAGGTGTCTCGAGCAGTAAAATGGGGGATGAAGATGATACCTCACGCCTCGTCGGAAGAATAGTAGAAAAGGGCTCTTCCACCACCGCTTATTCAGATTGTTGGACTATAGAGGAAAGAAAAAACTATAGGATTCTTCTCCAACCGAACCGATTACAACCCAATAATCCTCTCTCTGTTTATATTTTCCGTCAATGGAGTTTTGAAAAGCTTGAGGGATTCTTCTCCAACTGAACCGTCAACCAGATTAAAGAATGAGGGAGATGAGGGATTTTGCAAGATAATGAGGGGGTCGGGAGCAACGCAAGATAATGAGTATCGATTTTCTCTTTTGGTCGTCTTCTCTGTTTCAGTCGGGAGAAAAAATCGAATGAGGGGTCTTTTGATGGATGGAGGGAGATGAGGGATTAAAGAATGATAAAATAATGATAAATAGGTTAAATGGTATTTCAGATTTTTCATCTAACACTAAAGGGTATTTTCGTATTTATTAGAATTAATAGGTTAAACCATAAGGCTGGACTGGTTTATCAATGTGGTGTAAGTTAAAGGGTAATATTTGTCCAGTTCAACAACTTATTAAGGTATTTGGAATTGAGGTAAAGTACAACGGTTGTATGTGTGAATTTCCCTTTAGTTTTTGAATTAACAAATAAGAGAAAGTGTAAAATGGAACTTTGAAATTATTTTAAAGTTTTTACACCTTGCTGATTTCGTTGACAAAGGAAAAGGGAGTTTGTTCAAGCTTTAGGTTAGTTTTGGGTTTGTAAATCCATTGAAGATGAAGGAGTAGTTGTTGGTTTGATTTTGGGAGGTCAATGGGAGTCTTCAAGCTGAGAATATTCGAGTATGAGGTTTAAAATTATTGCAGCATTCACCATTTAGCTTGTAAAGGAGAAAAATTCGAAAGTGGTTAACTTGGCACTTGTGGATAAGCTTTGGTGTGCATCAAGCTGCATTAAAGGTGAGTGGATGTTGTTTTTATTGAAAAAGGAATGATGCATGTTAGTTTGGTGATGATTCTACAAGGTTGCAGATCTTGAAGAGAATACATTAATGGTAGATTTTATTTAAGAGCAAGAAAATCGATTTTTCTTTCTTTATGTTGGGTTTTAGATGATTGAAGTAGGCATGGTTCTACCTATTCATTTGGGCCATGTAATCATGAATCAAATCAGTAAGTTAAAAGTTGTTGCAAAGCTATTTAAAGGTAATTAGAATCTCAGTTTGGAAAGGGATGAATTATGTCCAATGCTGTATTTTATTTTTATAAACTCATGAACAAGAAATGCAAGAATTTGTAGTTTGATCATGTGTAAATGAAAGTTGGAGGTTTGGGTAGGTTAGGATGCATTCACAGGGTGTCAAGGGAGTGGGAGAAAAAGGCCCACAGCAAAGGACCAAAGTCTGGCCACATTAGAGGCTCAGAAGAGCCTCTGTGAGCCGTGCGGTCGATCAGATAGGTCCAGTCGATGAGGCCACTTTCATTGATCTGACCTATATTGACTGCACCTCCTTGTGACATCAGTTTTGCTATTTTGGGTGGGGGTACCCTCAAAACCCCTATGGGATCTTTTATGGGATAAATTGTGGATTAAAAGGGAAGCATTTTGAGGGGTTTTTGATGACTAAAAGCTCACTTAATGTTATCCATTATAATGACATGTTACATGTTAATACAAATTGAAATTTTTGGAGCCTTCAAAAAGGGAATTTTGAACCCTTATTGGGCAGTAGAGGTAACTGATGCATTAGGAGATTAAAATGGATTTTTTTTTTTATTGAATTCATGTGTGTGAGTGGTCATCCAATTAACTAGCTATGTTATTCCTAACTTAAATAGGTACTAATTAAAGCCAGGTTTAGGAAGTTTTGAATTAAAGAGAGTAGTCTTAAAGTTTCTTGAACAGCGAAAGGTGAAGGAATTACTTCCCCTGTTGCAGGCTTATTATAATGTGTATATATATATATATATATATTGATGTTTGGATGTGGCAAGAAATTTGATAGTTTATGTATGTTGTGCCCATCTTTTGTAAAGAACAATGTTTTGTAAATGATTTGAATGTTTTTGGGCAAGATAAATAGATTAATTCGGTGAGCCTAATACATTACTGAGTTTGAATGGAATGAAAGGATATAAAAAGGAAGTAATGTATCTAGACAAGACACGTAGATTAACCCAGTGAGACCCATACACTACCCGATATGAAAGGAAAAAAAAATGTCATGAAAGAAAGAGAAGGAAAGAAAGAAAAGCTAAGTAAAGGCTGAAAAAAAAATAAAGAATTGAAAGGAACTAAGATAAATCATGGAAAGGTAATAGTTAATGTAAGATAAGATAATGTACATGATTATATTGTTTCAAAGCCTAGTAGTACGTATTTTACTTATCTCTTTGATTGCATGTATTCTTGACAAGATAGTCATTTCTTCATTGAGCTTTAGCTCACCCTGTTCATGTTGAATGTTTTACAGATGATGAGGATGATGGAAAAGCTAACCAGTAAGCATAGAGAAGTCCAAGTGGGGACTTGATACCCCATTGACATACTTTTGGATATTTTGTTACTTGTATTTCTTTATTATTGGGCAAGCTTTTCGTATGCTCTGCCGATCTTTTGTAAAGAACAATGTTTTATAAATGATTTGTAAAGAACAATTTCAGCCACCAGTTACCATATTGTGTAATGGTTAAGTCTTCCGGTGTCTATGTTGATGAATGATGTGATGAAGTATCTCATGAATAATATATTTGAAAAAAGAAAAAAAAATTATCGTTTTTTCTAGGAGGTTGCTTTATGAATGCGTGGTTGCTTATTGACCCAATCACCAATCCAAACTCGAACTTGGGTAGGCTCCCTACATGTGTGTCAGTGATCTATAATGATGTAAAAGAGCTGACATCGAGTAGACTAGGTTTGCACTGAGTTGGTTGGGTTTGGCTGGTGAGTTGAATGGGTTATTTCTCAATACATAATTGATTAACCCTTTAATGATTTCAGGAATGTTTCGAGGAGAACATATATGTTTTCCAATGAGTGGGAACCCCACAGCACATGTGGTAATGATTTCGTGATCAAATTCTAAGTTTCGTTTTGAATTTTTCATTTTGAGGCAATTTTTGGTGGGTTCCATAGTAATTTCGTATGAAACTTTGACATAAATATGTCAAACATTGAGTTAGTTTTGCAATGCACTTCGTGAATCTCAATTTCGATGTCGTATGAAGGAGCTACAGTCTGTTTTAGGACGATGGGTCGGAAAAAAAAAATCAAAATTTAAAGCTCTCGGTATGTTAGTGTTTGACAGGGGCATTCGCATCATATTTTTCTAAGTCTTTTGTCCTTAAGTGAAAGTACAGGAAATCGGTGGCCCTTTCTTTATAATTTCAATAAATGCATAAAGGTTGATCCGACGGCACCAGAAAGAGCCACGTCATCAAATCTAGACCGGATGGGCTTTGTTGATGCACGCAAAGGGGAAGTTCATGTGACGTACGTCTCACAATTGGATGGAGCAAAATATTATGTTACACCGCATAATATTGAAAATCCCCAGAAGATTCAATGTAGCGCTTGCATGTGCGACAGCGTCAGATTCCGTTTGGTTCGATGATATCAAACCTGAAAATATTAAATCGGATCTGATATTGAGAATGTTTTGATTCATTCACGGTAAACTCCTACTCTTCAGTTACAAACCCGGGTCGGAAAGAGATCCAAGAGAGGAGATTTGAATTTGAGACCTCTCATCAGCCTCTACTTCTACAAGTAAGAAGTCAAACCATCCAACCAAACAAATGTTTACATTTTTAATAAATCTTTATTAGAGAAATTCATAATTTCCCAATCTTTTATAAATCTTGAAGAGGTACGCTTTCAAGTGTCTAGAACCAACCATTAAGGAATTGAAATCGGATTGTCACATTATTAGATGGGATGAGTTTCTAGTTTTAAGACCCATACAGCGAACGGGATGGGTTTGTGAACGACTTCTTCATACAGAACCAATATAAAGAATCATCCCAATTGCTCAGATCCAATTGACACCCTCAGTCTTGGGTTAAAGTGTTGAAAATGAATTAGACACCTAACCCGCCTTTAATAGCCAATAGGATCCTTGTATTTGAACAAAATTGTCCCCACTGCCTTGTTTCAATGAATTCAAATCTTTCCTCCAAGAGTTTCAGGAGGAGAGGTGATGTCTCATTGGATGGACGATACCTGGGATTTAGGTGAATCCGAATCCTCCATAAGCTGACAGGAGGTGTCGATTCGGATGGAGGGGAGGATGTGGATCCTATTTCTGTTAAGGATATTCCTCTCCATTGAATTCAAGATTCAAAATTCAAATATTTGAATAATCAATTATGATTCAAAATTCAAATATTTGGTGAGATATAAATCAATTATCCAAATTATAGGGACATGTTATAAAGGAGAGTTAGGATTATAAATCAGTTGTATAAGTTATAGAAATTCATTGTAAATAAGTTACATAAGTTATATGAATTCAAATTCAAAATTTGAATTCTAATAACAAGGATTGTACACATCATATTGTATATAAATATAATGTATCTCCTAGACATTGAGATAAGGTGAGAAACATTTAAACTCAATATTCTTGTCTCCATATCAATCTCTTCCGTTTCAATAGTTTCAACGAGAGAACGTTCTCTCTCTCTCTCCCTCTCTCTCATTTTCTTGGTACCCACCAATACTTCATCTACAAGACTAAAAACCATGAATCTAACAAATCTACCGATCGAGGCATGAGGACCAAAGCATCCCAAGTTTGAAAAGCTCGGCAGGAACAATATTCTGCTCGATTCCAATGTAAAAACGAGGGAATAAAGATTGGTTATGAGAACAACCTCCTTACGTCTATGCCAAGGCAGAAAAAGGAAAAGAAAAATACAGGTGGAATCGATGCTCAATCCTCCTTTGGTATCCTGCTTTTCCTCCCCTGACTCCATCATAAAAGCTGCTACAGAGAAGTAAAATAATGCATTGGGAGTGAGTTACACTCAGAGAATCCAAAGCTGGGCATCTTTGAAAGGCAAGACACAATTGTGTATAAATATCATCATATGTCAGTCACGTCCTAACCATTGCACCTCCCTGCTTGACTCTGGAATCATCAGTCTCATCATCCTTAATTGCTTCTTTCTATAATTCTGCCCTTTCTGCTAGTGAGTGATCATCTGTATGTAACTCCAATTCTCCTCTCTTCATAAACTGTTTCTTGAGTTTCCACTGCTACCCTCTTTGTCTTCTCCTTTTGAATCATTTATCTCCAATTTCTCTATCCATAAATTTTCCAGCAAATTTTATTCTTTCATTCACTCTGTTCTGTCCTTTTCGCCATTCACTCACGCCTTCTCATGGATAAGTTTGTACCATTTGTAAGCTCTATTAACACAAATCTGATTGCTCCTGTATTTGAACGGATAAACTACTTGAGAAACTCCCGTGACAGTATCAAAGATCTCAGAACTTCAATTCAAAATCTCAAGTCAAGGATGAATGGGGAAGGCACTTCAACAGCACCAGGCAATGCTGGACAAGTCGACACTGATGCAATGAAGAAATGGCGCGAGGACGTCAGTGAAATCGAAAAGGAAGCCAATGCCATAGAAGAGGAGTATATTCAAGGGACGTGTGTGAAGAATTGCTGGTCAATCTACGAAGTGAGCAAAAAGTCTGTAAAGCTCAAGAAAAGGGCTGCTGATCTTACGCTCACCGAAACATCTTTTGCGGCAAGTCAACCTTCTGCAGAGCGAATCCAGATCCAGCCATCAACTTCAACTGAAAGCACCCCCCTGCAGCAGTTGCTTGATGACATACATGATCCATATTCTGCGATCATTGGAGTATGTGGCATGGGGGGAGTGGGTAAGACCACTATGGTCAAAATAGTATACAATTACTTCAAAGAGAATCCTCGTTTTGATATCGTGATTATGGTCACAGTTTCCGCAACTCCCAACATACAAGACATCCGGACCAGAATCGGTGAGCAACTCGGATTAGATTTATCAAATGTTTCTGAAGTTGGTGTTGCAAGAGATAAACTGTCGGATGCCTTCGGGAAGAAGCAATTTCTTCTAATTTTGGATAATGTGCTGCAACCATTTGAGTTCAAGAATGTTGGAATCCCTCTCTTAGCTCGAAGCAACAAAGGGAGCAAGATCATATTGACCACTCGGAATGAAGATGTCTGCACGGATATGGATGCTGATTTCACAATGAAAGTGGAACTATTATCAGGATACGAGGCATGGACCCTCTTCGTTGAACAAGCTGGTCAACATGTAACTATTAATCCTATTTTTACCTTTGCTGAAAATATTGTTGAAAGGTGTGAAGGTTTACCTCTTCTAATCGTCACAGTTGCTCGTGCAATGGCAAATCGACATGGACTCAGGGAGTGGGAGAATGCTGTCAAGGGCATGAAAAAATCAATCAAAGATATCCGAGGTATGGAGAAAAAAGTACTTCCACTTTTAAAATTCAGTTTTGATAGATTGAAGGATGATACGCTTAGGCGTCTATTTCTTTACTGTGCCTGCTTTCCTGAAGACCATAACATTAGGAAAGAGATGTTAGATTTTTGCGTTGGAGAGGGATTAGTAGATAGATTTCATAGTTTGACAGCTGTTAGAAAAGAAGGTGGGGCTCTGATTTCGAGTTTGAAAGCTGCTTCCATGTTGGAAGATGGAGAGGATGAAGGTAATGTGAGGATGCATGATGTGATGCGAGAACTAGCACTTTGGATTATTTCTCCAGAACATGATAGTAGCCCCAATTTCTTGATAAGGACTAGTGGATCAATTGTAGAGGCACCCCAGGCTAAGGAGTGGGTAGGTGCAACAACGATTTCACTGATGAATACAGGAATTAAGGAGTTGCCGGAATTGGAAGAGAGATGCCCAAAATTAGCCACGTTGCTAGTGCGCAATAATTTGAGAATCCACACTATTCCCAAAAAAAATTTCTTTGAACTCATGGATCATCTTAGCATACTTGATCTTTCTTACACATCTGAATTGAAATCTCTCCCAGATTCTTTGTCCAGTTTGGTGAATCTTCGGGTGTTAAGGTTACAACGTTGTAGCGGTTTGGAAACATTGCCTGCCCTGGGAATGCTCAGCCAGCTCCAAGTTTTAGATTTATGCCACTGTGATAAGTTAAAGCACCAAATCCTCAAATCTGAATGGGTGGGAGGTGTATGTAGATTAAGATACTTAGATGTGTCTTGGAGCCAAGTTTCTCTTCAAGCGGGGGTAATTTCTACTTGGTTGGTCAAATTGGAGGAATTGAGGATGGAACAAGCAGAAATGATAAGATGGTGGGTGAGTAATGAAAATGAAAATGAAAATGAAAACAATGTGGGAAACAATGAAGGCATTGATGTAAGGGAATTGTCCCACTTGACTCATTTAACATCTCTTTGCATTTGCTTCAAAGATATCATTATTTCTGATTGGTTCAAACCTTTAGCAGAGAAGATGATGAATTTGGAGCTGATTCGTTGCAGGGTTATAATACAAGACCTTGTAGAAGCTCTCAATGAATCCCAAAATCCACTAAAGCGGCTACGGATTGAAGACTGCGAGGGTGTGACATGTGTGCCCACTGTTGTCGAAGACCATTTGTCCATATTGAATTGTGCCGACTTGGAGAAGGTGTTGGATGAAGACCATGATTTCTTGAGTACATTAAAAGAACTAAGACTTGAGTTATTGCCAAATTTGGAGAGGATATGTGTTGGCTACGCACAACAAAATTGCTTTGGTCAACTCTTGATCATAAGCATAGAGAAGTGCCATAGATTGAAGACGGTCTTCACGGAAGGAATGTCAGACGTTTTCAATAACTTGAAGTCCATTACAGTTGCTAGTTGTGATATGATGGAAGTAATAATTGAAACAGACGACGACGAAGAAGAAGAAGAAGAAGAAGAAGAAGAAGAAGAAAGGAGTAATACTAGAGGAAATATCCATTTCCCGAGACTGGAATATTTTAGGCTGCAATTCCTACCAGCACTAACTGACCTGTGTCGCAATTGCACCTTGCAATGCCCACTACTCGGAGAATTGAGGATGAAGAACTGTCCGAAGCTTAAGAAGGATTCACTCAAGATAAATGGATCGGATGAATTTCATTTCATTGATGAATAGACGCCAGCTTTATGAGGATGTTTGCATGAATGCTTTGATTTTGATTTTTGAGGGGTGAGCTTTAGTTGATGTTGATTCTGTTGGATTTGAGGCCCTTTCATGTCTACAGAGCTTTGCTTCTTCTTTTTTTTTTTTTTTTTTTCTTTTTTTTTTGGGTGGTGGAAAGGGGGTAGTTTGATGGGCTTGTGTGTGTCTTTAATCTTGAATTTTTCTTGTACTATTAGAAGTAGGTTGATTTACAGGTATTGGATTGTGTGTTGTCTGGTATGCTATAGTTGATTTTAGTGATTTTGTGAGTTTCTTCATCGATGTAATAACAGCTTGAGATCATATTGACTTTCCCTCTATTTTCTCAACCATTATCTATGGATGGATTTTTTTTTCTTTTTTTTTTTTTAATATTATCATTTGTCAAGAGCTCATATCATATAGAATAGAATCTACAGGATATCTTCACAAAAATGGTAACCATACAGAGCCGTAGTAAATTTATTCCATTTAACTAACCAAACAATGAATATATAAGTCTTCAAATCATCTTTATTGTTCCAGGCATGGTTACTTGTAATTATTATTCTCTCAATTTTCTGATTGTGAAAAACTCTTAATTTCTCTCTCTCTCTCTCTCTCTCAATTTGGTTATGGAAAAGAGGTAGACACACTACTCTCTTCGGATGTAATTACCAATTTTATCGGAAAAAAAAAAAGTATCGTTATTAATTATGGTTAGACATTTAAATGATTTATGTAATCATGTTGTGTTATACTTATATAAGTTTTCATTTTCAGTTTAAAATTTTCACTTCTCTTCTCTTTTAATTTCCCTTGTAACTAAACTAAGTCTTAATGAAAATAGGTCGAACTTCCATGCTCAAAAAGTATTCTAATTTAGTTTATAGCACAAAAAAGACTGCAGAAGGTTGTACAAATGCAGCGTGTATGTTTCGCTGTCATTTAAAAGATCTACTTATTCCAAAAAAAAAAAAAAAAAAAAAAAAAATTCATCCAGAATTGTTTTTGGGTAGATCTGATTATTCCGCTGTTAAGCCAAGAATTGAATTTATCTCATATCAAATTAAAAAACTGATTTCATTGTTGCTTCATACCATGTTAACTCTAGAAGATTGATCACTGGTCGGTTTCTAGCCCAACATAAGCTATTTGAGTCAAAGCTATGAAATAATCGGCCAACATGGCAAGGGTTTTTTTTTTTTTTTTTTTTTTTTTTTTTGTTTTAGGAATGATGTTATTCATTAGATTGTGACATGCGTATTGACTAATGGACATACGTCATATAGTAATGGAGTACATAATGGCCAAACTATTAGGTACAATATAAACAGGGCCTGCTTTGCAAAGGAGTCAGCAATGTTGTTATAACTGTAATGAAAAGAACAGGATACAAAATAGTTCGACAAGCAGCCAAAACCATGAATCAGAGATACAACTTCCAGGGTGCCTCTATATCAAAGATTGAATAAAGTGGATCAAAGCCTTGCAATCACTCTCCAAGGGTTACAACTGATTTTTTTTGGAGCAAATAGAAAGTGATCTTCACACAACTTGGGTTAGGAAAAGAATGATAATATGTTCATTACACTTTTAACTACCACAACCTAACCATCTTTAATAATACTCCAACCACCATAAGCTAAAGGTCCTACAACCCTATCAAACAGCATCCATTGCAAGAGGCTAGCATCATGAACTGCAGAGATGGGAATGAACAGTGAAGTGAAACCAGAAATAGTTACAGAATGGATAGGAATGCCTTGTAGGATCCTGTAGCAATGTTGACCAGTTCAACTGGGTGGACAAGAAAATGCTCTAGACCAAATATGAACCAGGATGGGACTAATTCAACCTGTCAAACCTAAAACCCGAGGGGGGACAGGGAGTAGTTTTCTTAGTCTGACAGGTCTTCAGAGTATCTTATAGACTGGCACAAATATCTGTCATTTAGCAGATGGCATACAGCTCAAATTTTGTAGACAGATAGACACGAAGGTCATCTATTAACATGTCAAGATTAGAGAAAACAGGGCTGACCAAGTGGCAAAATAAAAATCTGGAGAAGTAGTGATAAATGAAACCTTTCTAAGAAGAAATGAAGAACTAAAAAAAATATAGGGATCCACCAAAACATGGGAAGGTATATGGATAGATCTGAGCCAGAAATACGACATGTGGGCAATTTAGTCCATTTTCTGGATATTAAAACAGTCAGAATTGCCATATCACCCTTGCGTGTGGCAAAACATGATGCCAGACCAGAGATACCTTCTAGTCTTGCCAGGCAAGAACTTTTGCCAAAACATAACAAAAATAAATTGCAGAAGCTTTTTATTCTTTGAGCCAGACCTTTTTCTCAGGCATGTCTTCCTCTTACCCACTGTTTATGAAGCCAACAGGCTCAGTAGAGAGAGAGAGAGAGAGAGAGAGAGAGAGAGAGAGCGAGACTAAAGGTCCAGAAGGCAAGAAGATTCTTATTTACTAAAATGTGGTTTCTCAGTTTCCTGTCTCGCTTTCTTGTATCACTAACTTGAACAGGCAACCATTAGACAATTCCAAGATCTAATCAAATTCAGGGCAAGAACAGATGGCTGAGGTTTAGAGAATATTACACAGGTTGTGAAGCCACCAAACATTATAATGCGGATTTCAAAATGCTGATACTGAGAACACACTGGAGTTAACTGTACCAAGCTTCTATAAGGTAGCCTCTACTTCAGCATCGGTTTCCATTTGCTCATTGACAGCATTATTTCCACCTTTCAACCGTGATGAAACCTTGTCAATGGCTGAATTGAGTTGGCTTATTTTTGCGTTCAAGGTTTCCCTGGTCTTCTGCATTTCAGAAAGAAATGTGAATAAGTTCTTACATCCACAACAAAGTTGCACGAAAGTCAAAGGTGTTGAATGTACCTCTAAGCCTCCATCATAATATATCGGTCGCCTAGCCCTCTGGAACCCATCTTCATCTTCATTTAGAACGGCCCTCCTAATCTGCTTGGAAGATGGCAAAACACTTGCAAACTCATCAGGATCAAATAAATAGTGAAACTCAGTTGCCCTTGAAGTAATTTAGGAAGCTATACAGAATTCCTAAAGCACATCGAACTACTCACAAGTATGTTCGTCCTTAGGTATAGCTTCGTCAAATTTCCAAGGAAATGACTAGTTTACACTTGGTTGGGCATACTTGCCTGATGGAGAAGGAACATCAAGACCGAATTGCAAGAGACTATTCAAGTCAGACACAGGGATTAGGATGTATAAAAAATGAAGCAAGCCATAGGCAGCAACCAGCGAAGTATGGCCATATGGGTATTCAGAGAAGCGGTGAAATTTACCCATAACTACTAACTTCAAAAACCAAAATTAAAGTTGGCATGCCTTGAAGGAGTAGTCAATATAACAATGTCATTATCATTTTTTAATGGATTTTATTATACAAACGAGCCACCAAATATTGGAGGCATAAAGAGTATACCGTGTTTAACAGCTTTCCAATGCCTACAATTCCAATCTTTGTGATTTGATGAAAGTAAAAGATAATCAGGGGAATATTCTAATCCCTCTGAAGAAAAACATATTGAACTAATGTGTTCTATAGGTTCCATTTAAAATACTTTGCAAATCATCCAACAAAAAATTTTCATATTTTGATTCCTAGACATGCCTAATAAATCTTGAGAGAGAGAATTCAAATCACCTGTGGAGCAAAGATATATCCCAGTGTTCCAATCACAGCACCTCCTAGAAGGAAACCACTAATAAAATCACCGCCACCACCTCTACCACCATCACTGCATATTGAAGAAAATGCAAGAGAATGAGAAGAAACAAAAAGAGAAACATAACAAGCAACAAAATCAGGAAGGACATGCTAGTCGGTTCTTAAAACCATAAACCAAAAATATCATAAACTAATAATAGGAGTATGAAAGAAAAACTAGAAACATACAACACTATACCTCTTGGTCTGTGTTTTATTTGTTTTTCTATTTGCACTCAAGCATCTTCATTCACAGTCAATGACTAATCGCCACGCCAAAGTGGGTTGTGTATCTTTAGTAATTTATCTTTGCAATGAAACACAAGGCTGAGAAAGAGAACATAGTTGCAAATGCTTTGAGCAGAAAAGTGTCAACTCTCTACACTTTCTTAGCCCATGCAACGAGTATTGATTACATCAAGCATGAGTATGCTCACATAATGATTTCTTGACCACATACCAGGCATTACAGCAAGGTGAGAGAGACCCTAAGTACTCACCCCATGATAAGCTTCCAATCATGGGGACTCCACTATGTAATCCTGATTCGTCTCTATGACATCATCTTATACAGGAATTGCATGGTGGATTGGAGGACATTTCAACAAATATAAGACCCTTCTACAAAAAGGTGCCGCATTTGTCAGCTCACAAAAGGGATCATACAGAACACAGGTTTGTATCTCCATCACCCATACCACATGCACCGTGGCTACACATCGTTATGGACTTTGTGCTTGGATACCTACTAGATGGGAAGGCATGATTTTGTACTCGTGGTTGATCAATTTTCCAAGATGGCTCACTTTATACCATGCCACAAGACGTTTAATGCTAGCCATATCTTGTTCACAGAGATTGTGCAACTGCATGGATTGCCAAATTCGATTGTATCAGACACAGTTATCAAGTTAATTCTAAAAGACATTGTGGAAGAAACCAACACTAGGCTACAGTTCTCTACGGCATTCCATCCACAGATAGATGGCCACACAGAAGTTGTTAACCAGAGTAGTTTGATGAACAGAACTACGACACAAGTCACAAAACGTCTTTTTAAGATTGTTCTCGGAGTGCAGCAAATCTGTCTTGAGCCCGCCAGCATTGACGCAAGATCCCTTCCCAAGGGTGAACCTAGAAGGAGCACTCAAAGATGAGGTTGTGTATATCCTCAGTGGCTGACCAACAGAAGCAGCAGCTGGATTGCAGGCTGATCCCTCTATGGAGGAGAAATGACCTGGTAAGCAGTGAATGGGTGATGGCTCTCCAAGCAATGAAGCTGTGGCGCAGGGGGAGGGGGGGGTGGGGGGTTGGATTTTCAAACCAGATTACATCAAACAAGGTAATTTTGTTCGATCTGGATCAAATGACTGAAGAGGCTGAGAAGATACCCGAAGGGGTGGCTGTCCATCTCACAAAGTCTCCAATTCCCAAAGGGCCTCGCGAAATAAAAGGGAGGACCAAGCGTGTCTGAATCTAAAAAGGATATACGACCAGGGGTCTAGGAGCCCTCCAATAGAACAGATAAACAAGTGCTATTCTGTCCCTTCCCGAGCCAGATCTGATCCTTCCCATACCTGTTTATTAGGACTCCGTGCGGATTCCAGTTGTTAAGTATGCTAGTGTTGGGTCCAAGGGGTGTAACATATATTAAAGATAGTTTAGTCATTATGGGCTATTTTCAATTATAGAGGCATATTAGTCTTTCCATTATTATAATTAGAAGTCAATTTAACCTGCTGGGGTTAGTATTCAAATTTTCTTCTTTATATTTGACTAATTGTTATAAATAAAGATTGGCCGATAGGGAGGATTTACATTCCCATCGATCTCTTTTCTTTCTCTCTCAGTTCTCTTTCCTTTTCTTTCGCTCTCAGTGCTCTTTTCTTTTATTTCTTTATTCCCTTCTTTATTCTTTACTTTGTCGCATGGTACAGAGCAGGTTGCCAGTTTGAGAGATGTTAAGGTTCTTCCTTCTTCTCTCTCATCTCTTAATCTCCATCATCAAGTAAGTTATTTTCTGTAATCCTTTTTCAGATCTAACTCTGCCTATGCTTCATCGAATCTGATTATGTTCATGGTTTTAATTCTGTTTCTGTCAACTGACCCTGCTGTTCTCGATTGCTGATCTGCTACTGTGTCTCTTGGCTGAGATCTCTCTGAGTTTGAACCTGATTTCTGAACTTATTCTACTCTTAATTTTATTGACAGTCGAGTGTACTTAATCTGGGTTTGATTGCTGGATTCTATTAGCATCTATATTGGGTTATTTTCTGCCCATCAGTTACCATTAAATCAGGATTTCAGTTACAAATTAAATCTGGTTCTTCTGAGCATTAAATTCCTGCATTCAGTTATAGTTCTGGTTTTAACTTCTTATTCATTACTCTGCATTTGGATTATGATTCTGTGGAGTAATAAACCCAGAATACTAGTTTCTGTTTGGACCTCTATTCAGTGATCAATTTTACATCAGGTTGAATTTTGGCTGCTATTCTTCAGCTGGTATTGAATTCTTTTATTCAATGTATTATCACATTAACTGTTTCCTGATCTGGCTTCATTAACTAATCTGAAATCTGGTTTCTGTTACTGCAATCGAAATTAGTTGGGGAGCATTCTTAGCCCCACAAGGATCCTCTCCTAGCTGGATATCTAGCATTGGATTCGGTTCAATTTCTGATATTTTATCATCCTATCTGTTTATGACACTGGCAAGTTCTGATTGTTCATTGCCACATCAGATTTTGACCTTTGAATTTAGTGTCAAAATATCCTTGCGTGCTTACCCTATTCCTGGTCACAATGGGAGTCATCCATAACATTTAATCCATCCGTTGGATCACTTTGGGATTTGATCAGTTGGCTCCTATTGCTATTGTTTATGTTGTCCTACAACTTGGGTTCCATCCAACATTGAGATTTACTTCTATAGTCCATTTTCATACTCTGTTTTGGGTTTTCACTGTGATTCTGGTTATTTGGGATACCATCCCTCACAATTGTTGGCTTTTCTCTGTTGTTGGTTCTATAGATGTTCTCTTTGAGCATATCCCATGTGTTATCTGTCCACGTGAGGGGGAGAATGAGCATATTTGCTCGAGATTGTTTCTATTTGCTTGAGATTGTACCTACTTGCTCATGATAGAACCTACCTATTTGCTCATACCTATTTATTTATCCACGTGTAATGCTACACGTGAGGGTAAGATTGGTGGTTCTTATCAGCTCAAGTCATCAATTGAAAATTATTATTATTTATGTGTTCGTGTCATTTGCTCACGGGTATTCAGCAACAATGCAATTTATCTGGCTCACAACCACCTTACGCTATCTAGTTTATGATACTGTCTAGTTTACAGCCTACCTTATGTTATTTGGTCCTTAACACCTTGATGCTAAGTTATTAGGTCTCTATCAACCTGATGGTGCTACTTGGTTCGCAGTGACCTATACTGCATTTCTACCTAATTACTACTTACTATTTACCTTCTTGGGAAATTAAAATGTTGTTATTGCTGCTATGATATTTTGGATTGTGAACATAGTTGTCAAGGCGTCGCCTAGGCGTCCAGGCGTGAATCCAGGGCCTGGGCGCCTGGGCGCCTGGGCGCCTTATGAATGTTGCCTGGGCGGTCGCCCGGGCCTCGGGCGCCGCCTAGGCGCCGCCTTGGGCCCCGGAATGCCCGGGCGACGCCTTGGGCCTTATGTGTGTTTTTTTCCTTTTGATCTCGAATTTGCTTCACGGGATTTATTAGGCTAGACGGGGAACAACATTCAGACAGACTTATTTATGACTAATATCATTTAAGTAAAGAAATTTCATTTACTTAAGAATATTCATAAAAAGCAAATACCCATTTGAATCCAATAAAAATAATTTAAAATTCAAATTCGGAAGGATAAAAAGTCAACCCTCGGTCAAGAACAAAAATCGATTTCGGGTGCGGGGCGATTTTCAACTTCAAAATGCTGGGCTTTTTCCAAATATAAAAATTCCATAAATCTATTATAGTAAAGTATCACTAAAAACCAAGAGTGCGCCAAAATAATATCTTGTTTTGATGCCCAAAAAATAATTTACATTCGGACGACTTTTAACAAGATTCGCGACTTCGAACAAGGTTTGGCGGAGTGTAACTCCTTCATTATAACTTCGGATTCAAGCAACTAGGATTTGTTGGAAAGCGATTATACTAGTTTTGCAATGAATTTGAGATTGCTTGAACGAAATATATTAAAGGAATTACACTCCGGTAAAATTGTAAAAAAAGAAATGTTAGTCATAAAACGTGTTGCCTACTTAACTCAATTATTTGTTTCTTTGTTGTTTTTCTTATATTAATTAAGCTATGTCTTAAATGTTTATTTATGTAGAATCTGCATATATATATAAACATTAATATAGCATTAATATATTAAAAATATAAAAAAAATACACTGGCAACGCCTTGGTCGCCTAGGCGCCTAGGCGCCTAGGCACCCAGGATGGCCTCAAACGCCTTGGATCGCCTTGTCGCCTTGACAACTATGATTGTGAATTGGTGTTTTCCACCGCATATTTTGTTCGTTGAGATGGTTATGTTGGGTTATTCGACACAACAATTTTTATCTATTGATCATAGTTGTCAAGGCGTCACCTAGGCACCGCCTATGCGCCCAAACGTCCTTATGACGCCTTAGAAAATTGGGCACTTTGGCCGCCTAGGTGGGCACCTTGGTCGCCTAGGCAGGCGCCTTGGACACCTAGGCGCCCCGTCAGACCTCCATAACCTTGGCGCCTTGACAACTATGCTACTGATATTGCTAATTATTGGTGTTTTTGAGTTGACATTGATACCAAATGGAGTTCTCTTTGTGCTCCCTAGCGTCTCCAACCGCTATGTGTTGAAGACCAGTTTTGCGGTTCATATCTATTCTTGTTTGTTCCAAGCTTGACTATGCTGCAACTTGAGGGGGAGTGTTAAGAGTATGCTAGTGTTGGGTCCAAGACGGAGAGTGTTAGAGTATGCTAGAGTTGAGTCCATGAGATGCAACATATATTAAGGATAGTTTAGTCATTATGGGTAATGTTTAATTATTAGGGCATATAAATCTTTCCATTATTATAATTAGAAGTGGGTTTTACCTGTTGGGGTTATTATTGTAATTTTTTTTCTTTATATATGTTATAAATAGATGGTCAATAGGGAGGATATACAGTCCCCTTGATCTCTGATCTTTCTTGCTCGGTTCTTTTTCCTTTTCTTTCTCCCCTTCTTCTTCTTTATTCTTTACTTTGTCACACCAGTTATCCAACCAAAGGAGGGCGGGGGAGCCATCGTCAATCCAAGATTTTATGAGGTCAATAGCAAGGAGTCTATGCTCAAGGATTTTCCTCGAGGCCTAAGACTGTCCTTTGAACAAGACACTATCTAAAAAGATTTCCTCTTGAGAACTCTAGCATATAGTCAGTCCACCCAAATGCTTTTCTTCTTTGCTGCCGCCATCCAGATTAGCTTAAGAATACCAGCAACATTAATGTTTTTAACCTCCCAAAGGCCAAGAGCCCCTTCGAGTTTGGGGAAACAGATTAAGACCCAACTCCTCGCGTGTAGGAATTTGTTGTTATCTTGCCCTTCCATGAGAATGCATTGAGCAATGCTTCAATCTTCTGTGTAGTGGAGTGGTGGAGTGTGGGAGCTCAAACCCTGCTGTCCAAAATAAGTAAGAACTCTGCATTACCAATTTGGCCAGCTCTAACCAGCCAGCATAGAAGAAGAATCTGGCCTTCCACAGTTGGAGCTTCTTGTGAAGACAGTTGAGATTAGGAGAGCAATGATACATAGACAATCTGGAGGAGATGAGAGGGAGACCCAAGTATTTGATTGGCAAGGATTCAAAATTGAAACCAGAGATGTTCCGAAGATGCTCCAAGGTGGATTCATCAACTCCAGCAATAAAGAGGATGACTTGAGATTATTAACACAAAGACCCAACATAGCTGCAAATGCAGTGAGGGAATTAGATATCGTTCCAATGGATTTAGTGTTGGCCCTTGGAAAAAATCACGACATCATCTGCAAAGGCAAGATGGGTGAGCTCAATGACCTTGCATTTGGGAAAAAGTCAACCCAAAGGATGATGCCTTGACTTGAAGATATCTCAAGAGATCTTCCATGATGAGGGTGAAAAGATAAGGTGATATAGGACATCCTTGCCTAATGCCTCTAGCAGTCGGTAGCACTATAAATATAAAAATAAAAATAAAAATAAAAAGTAGATAAAATATTAAAATATTAAAATATAAAAAATAAAAAATAAAAAACACCAAACTTCCATTGACCAAAGTAGAGATGTGCACAGTGGAAACGCAACTTTTGATCTAGTTGACGAAGTAAGAAGGAAAATGCATCTTACCTAGGACTTCAATCAAGAAATCCCATCGAACAGTGTCATAAGCTTTATGGAGCTTTTCCTATCAAAACCCTGAAACCAGGTCCGAGCAAAGAGGGATGTTATTGACAATGTTCTGGCCCTCAATGAAGGCAGATTGATTTGCACTCAGTAATGAATCTACCACCTTCTTAAGTTTGTTTGCAAGAATTTCTGCCACAAACTTGTAACTGGAATTGCAGAAGGCAATAGGCCTGAAGTCAGAGATGGTGGCTACTCCTTCAACCTTTGGGATCAAGCAGAGGAACATTTAATATCAGGAGAGGAGAAGAGAAGAAACTGTGGATCTCCTTGATAAGATCAAGCTTCAAAATAACCCATGCAAACCCAAATGGACTCGGGGCTTTATGGGTCTTTGTAGATTTCATGGCCTGCAAAATCTCTTATTCCGAAGGCATAGCACCAAGGACGGCGCATAGCACCAAGGACAGCTTGTTGGACAGAAGAGAGGACTTTGTTGAGGATGCCATTAGGGATACCACATGGCTAGGGACTGAGGCTAGCCTATAGATCTCCCTGAAATACTCCTCCACTTCCTTCTTGATTGCCTCAGCAATAGGTAAATAGGATCCCTCTCTCAAGAGCATTGTGGAGATAGAGTTCTCATCTCTAATTCTTATTCAGTTTTCTGATTCTGTATTGCTTTACTATTCTTTTGTTACACTTCAGTTTAGCGTCTCAGTTCTGTTCCAGCTCCAGTCCTAGGTTCTAGTTAGTTTTCTGTTTTAAAAACTCTTTCCATCAATTTCCAGGTTTCCTACTTCAGGTATGACTCCATAAAACTTCAATTTCTGTTCTCAGATTTCAGTCTATTATCCTGCCTTTGTTTTCTGTTAATATCATCATCAGTTCATTCTCTTATTATCGGTCCATAGGCTAATTGTTTTCTGATATCAATTGATTCTTCTGAACTTTCCATCTAAGAATCCTAATCCCAGTAGGATTGTGTCTTTACTTGCAATCTAACCCTTGTATGATCTTCATATTCTGATACCTTATTCTACTAATTAAACTAAGCCTTCAACCTGAACATTGACCAAATTTGTTACTTAATCTGCAATTCTGGAAAATTAATTGGTTTTATAAACCCTAATCTCTAGGTGATTAGAATTCCCATTAGGTACAAAATGCAAGAGAAATTACTGAAGAATGGTGAATAATCAAGCAATTCTTCTAAAAGTGCCACCAATGACATTTTGGTATTTCTACAATTGCATAGCTAGTATATACTTTATTTCCGTCTTTGTCTCTTGAAAATGACAAAAATGATTTTGCAGATTGGGGCTCAAAATTTCTTACCTATACTCAGCACAAACAGATAATCTACGATTGGAGCCAGATTGATTCGATTTCTTCTTCTGAAATGCCAGTCTTACTGGGTGCCCTGACGAACTAAGCTTTGTTGACCGGAGTTCACATGTCTTGAAATGAGATCCACCTACATCCAAATAAATAGTTAAAATACTATAATTCTTGTCCAGCATAATCTCAAACTCTGCCCTAATAGATTATCAGGTGTGCCAGATATCATATTAATTTCTAGTGTCATACTATCAATACGTCATAATCTCTGGATTTTGATAGAGATATGTGTCAGAACTTGACTTCAAGGCAGAGAGAATTTCCTCAGTTTAAAGCGAACAAAAATTGGCAATTACAGAACCAATAAAGAAGAAAGACCCCAAAAACCCAAGATTTCAGATTTACAAACACAAGTGTACCATAAAATTTTAAAATTAAAAATAAATATCAGATCATTGCTCGTTCTAACTAGATACAAGAAAGTAAACTAACACTGTACGCTGTAAAAAATAACAAATAAAATGATCCCTAAGAAAATTGAATGATTGACCAAGTAGAATCTTGCACAGAAATCGAAGTACTTTAGAGATCCGAACAAGTGAACGAACAGAGGCATAGCAATGCTTTGATATTACAACCCAATTAAGAATAGAGGACTTACCAATAACCGAAGTGCAAGAAGTCGCCATGGAGATGGAGCGATTAGCAGAGCGAAGGCGAAGGAATTGGAATTTTAATCACTTATAAACCAAAATCCAAATCGCTCTCTGGAATTTGGTGACAACTCAGCTTTGAATGTAACGAGCCTGGCGCCTATGGTTGGTCTCGATAAAACCGAGGCTCGCGGCTTTGGTGAATCCGTCAGAATAATAGCTTCTGTTTGGATCCCAGAATTAAGCACAGAATGAATATTCCTGGAATTTTAGTACTTGGAAAGCCCTATAGCTCAGAAAAAGATCGTTATGTAGTGAGGCATTTGTTTAGTGAGGATCTCATCCACTTAAAGTGGATCGTGGATCGTGGATCGATACATATCTCAATCCATTCAAAATGAATTAGGATACACGTAAATCCACTTTGAGTGATTGGGATCCTTATTACAGGGGTGACCTTACTACAAAAGATCCCAATCCCTAAAATCTTGAGCCAAGACTGCAACACAGCCCATGTTTTTAGACTTCGTCTTACTGTGTTCGTATGCGTGCTTAAAATACATTCTAGTTGAAAAAAAAACATTTTATGATAAAAACAGTGTTTGGTACGTATTCTTATTTTTGGATCATAACGTGATGTTGAGATCTATTCTGGAATACAATATTTAAACCATTATACATTCTGAGCTTAGAATGGAAATGCCTCCCTCTTTAGCCCATTTGCATTCTATCTTTAAGGAATTCATTTCCCTTCTTGAAACAATAAAGTTACGATCCTCTTAATTGAAGCAGGTTGAGCTTATCTTTGAGGCTACTGTTAGTATGCCTTCTTGGAATGTATTATTATAATTGCATTCCTAACATAAAATGGAAATGGGTAAATAGTGAGGTATTTCCAATTTGGGTTACAATGCATAATGAATGAACTGAAGAGCACATTTCAATATGGGCCATGTTTTCTAATACATTCTGTGATCCAAGAAAGAGAATGTATCTCAAATACTATTGTTGTCATCAAAGAATGTGTTCCGACCTTAAAAGATTTCCAGTAATGCACAGTCCCAGGTTTAAGTATGTTTGAATTTGGACTTCGACTTATAGTTACTACCAATGCACAAATTGATTCATTAATGAGATAAATAACTTTGGGATATAAGATTCTAATACGTCCCGTTAGCTTGTAGATTCTTTTCCCTAACAAAAAGTATCCTCATCTCAACTTAGCAAAAGCATTTTGTGAGAGGGTAAACAAATAATAGAGAAGTGCATTGCTTCATTAGGCACAATGTTAGCTTTAAGCAATATAAGTTTTAAATCTTTAAGATTCTTAATAAATACCTTTACTCATCAACCCTTGTAACTCATGCCTTTAGGGGTCTTCTGGATGTAGGATCCTTTTGGTGTCGAAGAGATAGAGTCAAAGCACAGCCCTGTAGTACTCATAGACATCTAGTAGTCGAGTGCACAATTACTAGGGGAGCTATTGGCTGTTTTATCTTGGAGGCCGATTCGTACATTCCTATTTGCACCTAAGGAGGCGTCTACGATTTTGGGAGAGTGTACTGTTGCAAGTACTCTGAGTATGTAGAAGAGATCACTCTTCTACTGCAAGATAAGTGTGCACTCTCAATATTTTGACATCCATTTTTCTTACAATTTCTTAAGACCATAGAATCAGATTCCTGAGATACCAAAATCTTTGATATGGTTCGTAACCTTGTGTCGGCAATGGAGAATCTAAGGATTGTCTCTGACCTTGACAAAATCGAATCATTTGATGGTTAAATTTACAAGAGATGGAAACAAAGATTGCCATTTGGTTTAGAACAATTAGCTGTGGCATTTGCTATGACCACACCCATACCGGAAGATAGTGATGACTCTACCCTCAACGCCCAAATGGAAGCATGGATCCAAGCGGATTATCAGTGCAAGAATTGCATTTTGAATTCCTAATCCAATGAACTTTACCATGTTTATGCATCTTATGATTGTGCTCAAGCCTATTTAAACAACATTGGAAAAGAAAAATTAATTAAGCCCACATATAAATCTATCAGCAAGCTCCGACTTCCATACACTGGAAAATGGAAGTAAAGTGCAAGGGACTCTTTTAGGTCTGTGGTAAAGTGAAGGGGACTCTGTTCACGGAATGTTTTTCGTTTTCTTCTTCAGCATCTATAAACATGGGGTGCCTCTGAGACAACATTATTCTATAATTTTATCTAATGGAGAGCCTAGAGTCTGTCTAGATCTAAAATACAAAAGAGTTTCTGATCAGATTCAGAGGCGAAGGAAATGTTGTTGAGTTTGCCAAACGAATAATTCGTACCAAAGTTCATCTTGCTATCAAATCCCTAGGAACGGATTCGTCATCTTGTCTGAAACGTTCGTTGATGAGTCGATTACGCGAGAGAGGTCTAGATGCAGGTCTCTGCAAATCCCCCTATAATTCTAGGCAATTAGGTCTTTTCTGTTAAACAAATAAGTAATTTGAGTGATAGCCACATAGTTGATTGCTACTCAATATGAGTGGAAAATTTGTTAACTTTGAAATCCGAAAAATAGGTGAGCCCCTATAAATTTTGCATTTGCAGGTATTTTGTGTGGAAACAACAAGAGCCCCTATTTCTGTCTGGCCATTCACTCTCATCCACTTTAAGGACGATGAGGGTGAAGGCGATGGTGCCACCATAAAAATATTGGGGAGGCGATAGTCGACGGAGACTATGACGGCAGCGACTCTCCCCTTTTCCTCTTTCTTCACAAAAACCCTTTCCCACTAAGTGCTCACCATATTTGCTGGTCGCTCTCTATATTGACCATAGCAGTACTGGATAATGTTTCATTTTTCAGCTTTGTAGAATGCAAAACCATAACATTTCTGTATTCTGAAGTTCTAGGCTTTGTGTAATTTCATCATGGCGTCACTCTCTCCTTTGGCACCTCCGAGTATTTTCTAGCAATCGTCAAAATCAATCAGAATCCGTACAAAAACCCTAACAAAACCCTATCTGCAGCAACAAGCATTGAACATCTGGGTGAAAAGAGAAAAGGAAAGCGAGAGAGTAAATGTAAGTTTCAGTATAAGGTCAAACTAGTCATTCTACTTAATTTTTAAAATTTTCAATTTATAATATGAAGGGTAAAACTGTATATCAACAATTTAAGTGATTTCTGTCAGTTAAATAGGTGCAGTTGATATTTTCGCAAAGTTGTGGATGGTAAATGATGCTAGCATTTCTTATTGAGGTGTATATGAAATTTTCCCTTTGAATTATGGTATAATAGGAAACCTAACCTCAAGGATCTAAAGGTTTGGAGTTACTTGGCAAAAGTTGCACTACTTGAATCCAAGAAAAAGAAGGTTGTTTGAGGAGTATATGCCTTTTTTTTAATTCATTATATATACCTTGTTCTTAGTCTTTGCGATTGCTCTGCTTGGCTCTCACAATTAAGAGATATTGGATGCATAATGGTGTATTTGTTATTTGATTACATAGCCAGTCAGTTTCTGATTCTGTTTTTTTTTTTTTTTTTCAAATCCATAAATTCTGTTTCCATGGTTGAACCTGTTAATTGATTTCTACGAAATTGTCCAACCACTAACCACTAGTAGCTAAAGTTTGTGAACCAAATATCTAATTAGCATCACAAAATCCTTCAAGTATAGGTAGGTTACCACAAAATGCAATCTATAATCCATAGTACCCTTTAAGTACTTTAACAATTGATTCAAGGCATTCCAATGTTCTATCCCTAGATTATGTGTATGTTGGCTTAATCTTACGAGTATGTTGGTTTAATCTTCCAACAACAAGTACAATAACAGGTCGTGTACAATTCATTAAATAAGGGACAATCAATAATATGAGAATATTCTTTTTGTGAAATAGGTTTATCTTTATTTCTCCTATTTTATTGAAAATGACTTCCAACAACAAAAAATGTCTTTATAGGTTTATTATCAAAGAAATTACACTTTTTAAATAGCATTTCCACACTATGTATTTGAGATAAAATCATTGCATCAAGTTCCCTATAATCTTGATTCCTAAAATTACATCGGCATTTTATAAAATCATTATCAACATATAAAAATAAATACACATTTATTATCATGGAACTTATTGTAAACATCCCTATTAGAATCATTTACATGAAATTCATTAAAGATTAGATATTATCTAATTTGTGTGCTGTTGTTTAGGTGCTTGTTTTAAGCAATAAAGAGGTCGCATAAGGTCATAAACTTTGTGCTCTTGTCCAAAAACCTCTTGTCCAAGAACAACACAACCTTTAGATTGGTTGATATAGATTTCTACTTCTCATTCTCCATTCAAGAAAACTGTCTTGACATCCATTTGATGTATGACTAACTTATAAATTGATGCAATAGGAATCAATTCTCTTATGGTTGCAATTTTGGTTATCGGAGAAATGGTGTCAAAGAAATCAATATCTTTATTTTGCTTGAAACCTATCGCTACTAATCTGGTTTTAAATTTATCAAGTGATCCATCAGACTTTAAGGGAACATATAAATCATGATATCATTGCTATTTACAGAGTAGGGATGCGGAGGGAGGGTGGCTGTGGTGGGGGGTGCCACCGGTAGGGGAACCAAGGGAGGGATGTTACAATTGGCGAAAAGGGATAATTTTGAGATTTTAAATCACCAAGAGAGATACAGATGTGAAATTCACTTTTTCTAGGAAAATCTGAAAAAAAAAAAAAAAGTTCGTAGTTAAGGGAGTTTGAATAAATATAATTTAGTTATAAGAGACTTTCAGAAAATTTCCCTTCTTTGTAACTATCAAAATGACCACATCATCCACCGGCATAGCAAAATAACTAGTGACATTTGAAAAAAATAACAGACCTTGTAATATATATATATATATATATATATATATATATATATATATATATATATATATATATATATATATATATATATATATTTTTTTTTTTTTTTTTTTTTTTTTTTTTTTGATCCTCAGGGAACGAGATAATTTAATCACGTTGGGTTATCCACAATACTCCCCATTTAATCATGACTTTCCCTCCATTACGAGTAATATTAGAAACAAGTTTTGAATTAGTAGATTAATAACCTAAAACTCCTTAAAAATGTTTTTTTTTCTCTTTTTCAAACAAGTCTTTTTGGTACGAGAGTAATTGCAAGGCATAAACCCACAGCCAGGACCAGACTGCTGTCTTGCAGCAACCATGTGTACATGGCCTTGCAGGAAGAGAACATTACCCAGCATTACAACCCTTTCCCCAGGAATGCTCAGTTTACTCACTCCGAATGCTGAGTACATTCCCTCTGTTAACTACATCAGGTGTAAGCATTTTGTAGGAATCAAAATGTATGAGTTGATCGTCTCTAAATAGTTGACAGGTAAGTGCCATGATCGTTCAATAAAAATTGATCACCGCGTCCAACCTTTTACATTTTCCTGCCTCTACCAACCTAGTTTGAACTTTAAAGTCTTACCAATACTGAATTTCTCAATTCACCATGAATGACCAGAAAGTGCTTGCATTGCTGGCTACAATGTCAGTCTTCACTACAGTCCCTTCCTCCAAGTGAGCTCTTACATGGACAACTCCTTGCTCAAACCCTACTATCCTGGTGAAAAGCAGTCCAATATTCGGAGAATGTTTATATACTTGATTGAAAACTAGTTGGGCAGAAAAAGGAATGAAAAGTGAGGGAGGAATCCCAACTTACAGACATCCTTTGCAATGCCCCGCATGGCGTTTAGAGACTTGGCGGCTTTCATTCTCTTTATATACAAATAGCCGTGACTCGAACACTCAGAAACTAAAGTAAATAAAGAACCAAAATAAGGGAAGTAAAAGTAAAGGCAGGAAAAAAATACAAAAGGATTTTGTAAGGCTATGAACAGGTGGGTGGTTCACTGGTCAAAGATCATCCCCGGAACTTGATGATCATCCTGGCATTACACTGGGAGCATCCATGTGGGCAATTTACAGTGTGCTTCCAAAATCTCTAAGTATCAGAAAAGCGACCGAAGAGAAGCAGCGAAGTGTCCACTTGGTGCCTTTCTGGCAAAAGTTGTTCCGTCCTTGAAACGGGTCTCACAATCTGCTCCTTTCCAGAGGAAGGAAAGGCAAGAGAGAGGGAAAGAGAAGCTGCGACGTCACAAAGATCATCATCCTTCTTTTTTGTCAGTGGTTCTAGATGCTTGTCATTGTTATTTTTCTCACTGATTGTCTGTCCAAACAGAGCCAGTCTTCCCAGTTTTGGCCCTAAAGCAAGCTCAAGATTAGGGACATCAGACTCGAGCCGATCCTCATCGCCTGATGATGGTACTTTCCACGGGACAGAGGTCCTCCCAAATCTGTGGTCCCTCACAGGACTAAAATCCATGGGAAAGAAATGCCTTTCAGTGGCTCTCGAGTTCTCAGGAATCATTACATCCTCATAGGCTCCATTGTGTCTCTGCTCCTTGACAGTAAAACTGGGGAACCCATGTACATGGGATGCAAAACTAGCACTTGAAGAACTTTGACCCTCAGAACCAATACAAACAAATGGTTCACTGAAACACCGCTTCATTTTCTTACTTTCACTTTCTCCATCAACCAACACACACTCCATCTTTTCTTTCCATGGAATTGCTTGACTTCTGGCAGTTGACATTTCACCAGAAGCTGGTGAGACCATTTGTGCGAACTCTGGGTGGAGACGTTTCCTGTTGACGAACTCCGAACGGCTGCATTCTTTTTCCACCAGGTCACTCACTGTGTTTTCCTCAGAAGCAGTTTCTAAGTCTACCATTCTCTCATCCTTCACTTTATTCTGAACTCTCACTTGATCTCTGCTGTGGTCATTTATTCTTTCCTGGATTTTTTCATTGCCTGTATTCCTTACACCAACGCCTTGAGCATGAGATATATCAACAGGACGCATCTTCAACAGAGACAAAGTATCTTGTCCATCAGTTGAACTATCCCACTGTGTAGGGTCTGCAGGCACCATTTTACCTTTATTGAAGGAGCCATTCTGTCTTTTCAATTGTACAGTTGGTTGAAGCTCTATCTCTGGCTTTCTTTCTAGATCTATTTGTTCTGACTAAAGAAAAAAAAAAAAAAAAAAAAACCTAACATTAAAAAATAAATCTTACAGGCTCCCAGGTGAATTCATTATTATTCATATCTGCACCACATTACTCAGCAACAAAGAGCATGGCTGCCCCAAAAAATAAAATAAAAATAAGGGGCAATCACTATCACTCCCCAGTACTAAGCAATTTAGCATGTATTACTCAAACTCCCCTGTCCCAAACTTCTTTTTCTAGAAGACCAAAAAAGCAAAGTCTCACCTCTCTTTCTCCCCTGGCATTTCAAGCCCAAATTAACCCTCATTTGCACATAGCCACCAGTTTCTTCCATTGTCAAATAAAACTGGTTCAATTATAAAGGTTTGAATCAAACCAATTGCTAGATTGAATCAATGAAATAAAGGGGGGTAATCCATCTTCTCTCACTGTAGGTCTCTGAACATCTACTCTAGGTCTCGAAAACAGATTATTACAAGTAGAAGCAGAGTTCCTGAGCATAATAATCCATTCCAATTTCCATATAAAAGCCAAGAAAAGAAAAGAGGTTCCGTCATCCTTCCCAGAGAGTCCAACTGAAACTGCCATATGTGTGGGGTGCGAACCAACAAAAGGACGAGAAGAAGCAGAGTTAGGTAGGCTCCATTCTGAAACCATCCTAATAAGCCCACTAAATTTGTTATCGCTCACTCACCGTCTTCATTCTTCCTGAAAATCTGGGAAGGAAGAGGAGAAGAAATCAAAAAGGAAGAAAGGGTGGGTTAGAAAGGGAGGGAACAAGGAAAGGGGGACTAACCAGATTTTCCTCCCCCAACAGCTGCATGCAAATCTTGCACCCCATTCAATCATCTCTTCTAAAAAAATGAAACCCAGCAAACTAAGGAACAAAGCCTCTATTGGATGGAGGAGATTTGACCGATAAATTTTCTTTTTACCAAAGAAGAAAGAAGATGATGAACAGAGAGGAATCTTATTCTTCTTCTCTGGTGATTTGGGAGGATAAACCCAACTTTGGTATTCGGAAGTGGTGAAGGAGAAAGAAGAAGGGACGAGTCCCTTTACAGCTTTACCCTCCAAAATCCAAATGAACAAGAGAAACATTGGCAGCCAGGGTCTGTGAGGTGGAGCAGCAGCAATACGGTGAGAGAAGATAGATTACCCTTCTTTGTTTCATCGGTTTAGTCTAGCAATTGGTTTGATTCAAACCATTATAATTGACCCAGTTTTATTTGGCAACGGAAGAAACCAGTGGGCATGTGCAAAGGAGGGGTAATTTGGACATTTTGAAATGCCAAGGGAGAAAGAGAGGTGAAACTTCACTATTTTGGTTCTCCAGAAAAGAAGTTTGGAACAGGGGAGTTTGAGTAAATACATGCTAAGTACAGGGAAGTGACAGTAATTATATAAAAAGATGTCACATTTATAAGTATTCTAACCAAAATATTTCTAAATCAGAAAAAAAATTAACCAACTTCTTGATGCATATGGGCAACATTTTGTAAGCAGTCAAAAACTCTGGCTTGTCCACAAAGAAGGAAAATTTAGTAACAACTTTATATCCAATGGTGCCTCCCATAACATAACATACGTCTGCATGGAGAATGAACTGAAGTCTTTGCATTTTTCCTTTAAAAAAAAAAGTAAAACACTAAATCTATTGTACATCTTATGTCATTGAATCTAACTTTAAAAGAAGAGAAGAAAAACAAGTACACCACCCCCCAAAAAAAAAAAAAAAAAAAAAAACCCACACACACATTTTATGCATCAGTTGTTGCCTTTTCTTTGTTGACCAACGTATTTCTTTTGACATGGAATAAGGAAGCAGGAAGACAACCTCAAGCATAAAGGTTTTGATCCAACATTACACTCAGTAAGCTGTAGGCTTAACCTCAATCAATTTTTTTATAACATTATATGAAAACTGCAACTTGTCCCTTCCTGAGTTCAATAATTCCTTATGATTATTCAGAGGCATGAGTAATGTTATGGTAATAAAACACTTGTGGTAAACTCCTCTATTTGTAAAACAGAGGCTCAACTCCAAGTAAATGTTTACCAGAATAGTATAGTATATATACTAGACCAATATTAACCTTCCAATATGCAGCATGTTATTGTCTGCAAACTATGAAGACAGTTTGCATGACGACCATAGAAACTAAGGTGATTAGGTATAAACACAGATGAAAGGTTGAGGAGATTAAAATATAGCTAGAATGCTCCTGAAGGTTAGAACATCTAAGTCTAGCCACAGGCTCTGAGGAAATGTTGTAGTCACACACAAATGGAAACTAAGAATAACTTATCCAGCTGATCTCTCCCAACTAATTACCCTGGAATTTAAGTCATTTGTTTACCCACCTCTGTAGTCTACCTTTTAACCATAAAATAGTAACTAGAGCTGAGCCTCTACCTTAATCATTTTTTATACACCACCTGCTAATGTCAGCGTGATTTTGGTGTTGTGTCGTATTTTTTGAGTTAACTGCACAATGAGACCAACAACTTGCAAATCCAAACTATATTTGAAAAGCTATCGCCAACTTTCTAAAGGAGTATCCATCAGTTATGGGAAATCCATTCTAGAAATCCTAATTAGATAGTGAGTCTTACTATGTTTACTTATTTGATAGTGAGTCTTAGGCTGTGTTTGGTATCCTTTTTGTTTTTGATTTTTGCCTATTTATCAAAAAGTATTTTTGAAAACTATTTTTGATAAAAAATAAAATGTTGCTTGGTAACTACAATAAAAAAATAGATTGAAAAATAGAAATAGATTTGGTATACCTATCTCTAAAAATAATTTTCTAACCAACCCTTTCTCTTCCAAATCTCCCACCCTTGCCAACCAAGTCTCCTATATCAGTCTTTACAAAACCCACAACTAACGCCTGAGGGAGGGATTGAAGCCACTGGTGCCTGACTGATATCTCTTGTGGTGTCCTCTAAGTGTCTAACAATCCTACGGCAATTCGCTAGAAGATAGACCTTGTTTTTCTTGTTGCAATCCAAAATGAGGTGCCTCCCAACTCTGATCTCCCGATTTAGAACCTCAACAGCATGAAGGCACCAAATCAAGTGAAAATCTGGACCAAGAAGGCACCAAATCGGAAATCTAAACAAAACTTGAACCACCAAATTTATGATACAAAGTCCATACGAGTAATCGATACAGATGAGAAGGATTTAGGGGGCAAAAAAAAAAAAAGGGAAATTCATGAGGAAAGCAAAACAGAGAAAGAGGCATTAACTAAAAACTTTTAAAACTAAAATTATTAGTAATAGATCTCCAACAATTTCGGGCTTCTTCCTATCGTTATCCTGTAAGCTGTATCCGAGTTCAATGGTTAAAACCATAAGTCAGGAATCATAAGCATCTTAGAAGTAGAACCAGCAAATTTCTTCCCAAAGTGTTTTCTAGCTCAAGCTACTTGAACGGACCAGGAGAGAGAAGAACAAACCTGTTAATGTAAAGGTACAAAGTCAAAGAAAATTTGGGTAGAGAGCTGTTATTCCAGGTTCTGGGCTAACGTCTTACTCCACCAAGAAGACGATCGCCGCCGGAGGCTACCTTGGAAATAAGAAGGAAACACTGAAACGCCAAAGAATTTTTTTTCTTCATTCTCTAGAATCTTATCAATCGATGTTGCAAACATCTTTAACAACATCGAACCAAAACCCATAATTCATTCAAATGAATATCGGAAGGGCTTTTCACATGATTTTGCGATTTTAACCCGACCAAAACACTCAAAACCTTCAACCAAATGCCACTTGGTTGAATCGAACAAGTTGCCCCAACAACTACAGTGGAGAAAAATCAGATGAACCAGGGTTCTGATCCCGGTAAGGGTTCAAGCAGTTCCGGCATCATCAGGTAGCAGACTGTCAAAGCTTCTGGCATCCCGGTAAGGGTTCAAGCAGTTACGATGGGAGATGCTTTCACTTCTTCGGAGATGAGAGATTTTAGCAGAGAAGTTTTTGGGAAGATGGAAGATGTGAGGGAAAATTGTGTTATAAAACCATTTTACGTTTTTACCCTCAACTTTAGAGTTGTTGCAAAACTAAAAGCCATGTGCAACTTGAAGTTGCGCCAAACACAACAAAAATTGATTTTCAGCCAAAAATCAAGAGGTCTCAACCTCCTTTTGAATTTGGGCCTCTTTTTATTTTTTTTCTTTTCATAAATAACCTCTAAAAATCATACCAAACACCTACAAAAACAAAAACTTGTCAGAAAAATAAAAACAAAAATGACACCAAACACAGCCTCAGCTACTTTTACTTATTTAGGAAAGGGGTTAAGCAACTCTTTTATGTAATTTTAATCATGTTAGAAAGTCTTCTACAAAGTCAATCTTGGGTTGGGAACAAGGGGTCTGGTAGTTGTATGAGTTTTTTTTTTTTTGGTCATGGTTAATGAAGTGGTTTTCTTCCAAGTAGTTGATACTTAAACCTTAGTTCTATTCACAGTAAGCAAACTCTGATATCTTTCTCTTTATTTTTATTCTATGTATTAATCTATTTGGGTCCATTATCCACAGATACTGTAAATATACAAGACCAAATATGCAAAGCAAACAGATTGATGTTAATTATGCTGAATTGTACCAGAATTTCTACACAACTGCACAAAATAAGGGCAAAAACAGTTTATTATGATAAATAATTCCAAGGCAAAGATGCTAGGTTGTTCAATAGTATCTCCATGCATGGGTAAGAGAGACTCATAGGAATAAAACAACCAGTTGTTGCAAAAACACTCAAATAGAATATTGATTATCTGATAGCACGAATTGTACCAGAATTTCTACACAACTGCACAAAATAAGGGCAAAAACAGTTTATTATGATAAATAATTCCAAGGCAAAGATGCTAGGTTGTTCAATAGTATCTCCATGCATGGGTAAGAGAGACTCATAGGAATAAAACAACCAGTTGTTGCAAAAACACTCAAATAGAATATTGATTATCTGATAGCACGAGAGATTAAGCTTTACCAGAGGCGAGCCATTGCTTTTCATTGCTGTGCATTGGATGTCATTTCGAACACTTGACAAGGGAAAGGTGTTGAGACCACAATCGTGTTCATCAAAATTTGACTTAAAATCCAAAGACTCCTGATCAGGCGAAGATTCTTTTGCTTCGCAATTTAAATCCACTACAGAAAAAGGTAATTCTGATGAGACAGTGGATTTGGCTGCTTGTTGTGCACCAGATGATCCGTTGAATGAAGACAAATCCTCATCCATTTGATTAGATGAACAATTTATCAGAGACACAGGCATGACATTATCTGAAGAATCTTGATCGAAGGTAACAGCATTAGAACTGGCTTGATAAAGCTTCTTTTCGCAGCCAAGTATGCGTTCCAGGCAATTGACCCTCTTTCCCCTAAAAACACCCCAAAAGAAAAATAACATGTTCCAACCTGCCAAGAACAGATTGATCAATTATTTTAGTAAAGATAAAAGCTCATAATACAACATGAGATACTACACAGAGAGAAAGAGTCAATAAATGTCAATTGCTTATAGAAATGCCTAGTTGCGAGGACAGATATGCATGTAGAAACTGTAAATGGTTTAATGTGAGCTCAAGTTTAAAGCCTTACGCTGGGATTTTTCTGGTAGCTGACTTGAAGGGAAAACCAGAAGTTCAATGCTATCAAAGTTCCCTTTGAGAGCTAAATCATTCTTAATCATATTATTCAATAAGCTCTTGTAGCTCCTTTCATAGCTGTATCAGGAGACACAATCAAAATTCAAATAACTGCATCAGTATGGAAGATACTACTCTAGCTTTAAGAAAAATATATGGAAAAGAGCTATTCAAAGTAGAGCACATCCAAAACCCACCCCTCAAGATCTTTGGCAAAGAAGTAAAGAGCAACATTATCTTCCGTGGGAGGGTGTTCCTGAAATTGTACTGGCCATGTACTCAGACGAGGTACCTCCTCCATCTGGAATTTGGAAGGAAACTTGTTCACTACTTCAAGAACTTTGGGTGATGCTCGTGTTGATAAGTGTGCTTGAATCCCATCACAGAGTTCAGGAAGCATCCCACTCCTCTGCACTTCAAAACCACCTCTGCAGGAAAGTGACAGAAGCACACAATCAGATTAATAAATATGCAAAGCACATACAAAAATAATGCAATGTGTCAGGAAATCAGAAAGTATCATACTGCCATATATAATCATGTTCTGGAATAGCTGAAAACTGTGATTGGCTAGTCCCTGCAGAAGTTAGAATATGGGAGGCCCTCATGGAAGGCTTCAATTTATTCCCACTCAAAGTGGCAGCAGCATCCAGTTCGGCTGCTTTGGAAATCCGTAACAATTCCGTTGGGGGTGCATTATGCTGCTTCATATCAATGACACTAGTGGTTTTCCTTGAGTCAGTCGCAGCGCTCTCAAGAATCTCCCACTCATCATTTGTCCCTTCACCAGAGTTCAAATTCCTCAGACAGCTTGAAGAAGCTAATAACCGGTCTTTAGGAACTGCTTCGCATCTCAAGTTAGTACTTAACATGGACAACTCATCAGATTGATCACCTAATTTGTTCCTCTTGTACAGTCCAGGTTTTTTCATTATAATAGCTTCAATAGCTTCTTTCAGTTTATTACTTTTACTCATTACCTCCCTTGAACATCTAGGGGAAGAAGCTTCAACGACAGAGACCCGAGGACTGCCAACAGGGCAACAGTGTGCTGCATGACTTATTTCTTTACATTTGTGACTTCGTATTTTTTGACCTCCAATGGGCCTTGATCGACTGATGGGAGGCTCCCTAGTTCTTACTTCCTGGTTTGTAGACTCTCGAAATTGAGGTAAGCCATCTTGCATAATTGCATCAGGTTTGCTGCCAGATTTATAGCCATTCAAGGTAGAACTTGAAACAGGTTCTTCCTTAGGGACAACTTGTCTTGGCTTTAGTTCAACAGAAGTGCCCTTTCCATTAGAAGATGGTGCTCCAAGCATGCTGGATGAAGATGAGGTCAGCCTCCTGCCTTCACCAAATCCAGCTGACCAAGAAAGAGAAACAAACATCACAGTGAACAAAAGCACAACGTATAAAAATACATAAATGAACAAAAAATATAAGAAATAACCATGTGCTGTTGAATATAAGAAACAAATAGCAGACCTACCCATAGCATTAGGAGACTCTGCTCCTCTATTTCCAAAAAGACTTGTTTGCTTCGTAGAAGCATTCAATTTTCCATCAGGTAGAACAGCCTTCGGATCACGGTAATTGGTGGCAGAGGAAAGTGATGGGATATTTTCAGCCCGAGATGTAATCTTTTGATCAGCCTTTGTATTAGCCACACTGGAAAGAGCAGATGGCGAACTGACTAGTAGACGATCCAATTTTAAAGAACTCTTCCTGTCAACTAAATTCTGCTCCTTTGCTTTTTTTATTCCTCTCATTTCCTCACTTTGGTTGAAATTGGAAGGAAGCATTTTAACTTTTGCTTCAATTACATTGGAACGGCTAGCTATTGCAGTTTTGAAGGACATCGATTTTCTGATTGTTTTGACAATTCCCTCCTTTTTAGAGTCATTAACACCAACCACTGTTCCCAATTTTTGCTTTGGAGGGACATCTTCCTGCATCAATTTTACTTTTGGTTTTGCACTAGAAATGCTGAATGAATTTGACTTCAACAAAGTTCCTGTAGAAACACCCACAGATTTACATACTTTTAAATACCTAAAAGGTGCATGTCGTTTCCAACTACGAATGTATTGGAAATGCAATACTTCTTTGAATTGTATAATGAAAACTTTTACATACAAATCTTACCACGAGGCAACTGAAGTCGCGATTGGGTCCTTGATGAGTTATGACCAGAAGTTGCAGGAGAGTCTGCAGTATCCTGAGAATTATTGGCAGTGTGGTTCCCAGAGAAAGGGATTTGCTGGGATGGCTTAACTTTTCCCTTATCCAGGTTCTTGAATGACCATTCTCGAGACAGTGGCGCTTTCCTTCCTGGGCTGGATGCTGTTGGTGATCCAATGTTTGTTTCAAGAGCCTTCCTTTTTGGAGCTGAAGCAACTTCAATATTGTCTGATTGACGCTTCGCAGGGAGTAGGTGACTAGAACTAACTTTGGTTCCCTCAGCATCTGAATCTTTGACATCCAACTTTGCTTCTATGACATCTAATTCCGGCAGAAGCTTAGGACTGACTGCACCTGTACCTTCAGATTGATCTTTTCCATTCAAAGATGATGCTTTTGAGGTTCCAGATACTCTATCCAATTCATCTTGTTTATGTTTTTCAGTTTCCTCCTTGAGCTTGCATTCTTCACACAGCCAATCACCTTCTGGAACTTTATCTAGCATTATTTGCATGCAATAACTATTTCACAGAAAACATCGTGTCAAAATTTAACCCCAAAAAATAGAAATATGTATGTCCTTAGCCAATCTATAAATCCATCATGTATGGCAGTAGAAGTCAAAGATTCTATGAAGCTTACGTGTGTTCAGCCCCATCACTGCACCTACTACAAAAAGCAAGCATTTCCTCACGACCGGCATCCCCACATATATCACAAACTTTTACCTGTTCCAGATGACACAAAGATAATCAGCATGCTAAAATATTCAACCAATACAGCTGATGAGAAAGAAGGCACACATTTCATAAATGAGGATGCACTCCCAAAAACTAAGCTTCCACTGAATATGACTTCTATCGGAGGAACACTTTGATGGTCCGTTTTCTCATTTTAGAAATGCTGCCCCATTTCCCTCTTTGGAGTTGCAGATAGGCATGAGTAAAGTTTCTTTGTGTAAACAAACATCTGCTAACAACATTATCAACAATGTAACGCAAACTCAATGACTTCATTTGTTTTACACTGCCATGGAGTGTTTCGGAAAGTAAAACTCTGATAATACAAACATGGCACACTACAATAACCCAAAATATCAAATTTGACTAGCAATACAGGTTTTGACTAAACTTCTTTTCACTAATTCAAATAATTCAAAATTCAGATGAATTTTTTCTATAGCTAATATCCATGAAAAAGCTTCTTTTCAATTTCTCTTCAGGAATGGAGAGAAAACTGATTCACTTTTCACTCGTACCACAACATGATTCAAAGAATACATAAATCAATTTTGAGTTGACAATAAGAAGTTGACTAAACAATTGTTCACTCATTCAGATAAATCAATATCACATTCTTATGAAGTTTTTACAGCTCAGATTCATAACAATACTTCTTTACATTCTGTTCGGGAATGAGGATAAGGAAATCACTGGACATTAGAAGGAAATTTTATAACACAATGTAATTCACTGTTGCATGAGGAAGGGGATTATGGGGGAATAACTTTTATTTAATGATTAAAAAAAGTTTTTTAATAGAAATTGTGCAAGTCGTCAAAATTAATAAAAATATTAGAAACAAGGAGTGCAGAAAACCCCATTTCATATGACATTGGGACAAGTGCAATAGCTATCTCATTAACATTTGAAACCCAAACAAAAGAAAAAAGAAGTTGTTCACAAGGATTATGATGCTTAGGAATGGGGAAGAGAGTGGAATGAACAGTCCTTTTAAATTCTAAGGATTGTATACGGATGTAACAACATGACTTTCACACTATTAATCTACCTGTAACTCCTATTTTATTCCTCTTCACAATTCTTTTTGTAGTCATTTGGTCAAATTCCAGTAAATACTCACCTTCTACAGAATAACATATTTCTTTGTTATTTTAAGAGAGGCAGAAATATTCCATCTCAAACCAATTAGGAACCTAAAGTTTTCCTTCTATTCATCATTTAACTTTAATACAATCATCCCAATAATGTCCCCCATTAATTCTAATCCTAATTCTCCTTGAACACCGCTTCCTCTTCTCTGCCTTCATGCTGGACTGAGAGTCCAGCAATCAGTTAGGCAATCACCGCACACCTGCTCTACATAAAACTAACCAATCTTTCCGTTACCAACCCCACACAAAGACACAAACCTAGGAAGCTTCACCCAGAGAAAAAAAGGGACGAAGAAGCGGGATGGGAAAGCATAGGGTTGGTAGAAGGGATTGTATTGGGTAACAATTTTGTGGTTCTGGGGGTTATTGGGTCACTGTTGTTTTTTAGGTATTTTTCGCGGGACGACTTATTGATTCCCAGTAGGTGCAAAATAGTCGGTTAAAGGGTTTTTGTTCTTTTTTGGGTATTGGGAGGGGCGGCCCTGCTGCCTGGGTGCCACCTGAGTTGGTCCATGGCAGTCATGACCCCTATCCTGCTGAACACCCACTCTTTCAGTAGTATATAAACATTAAATTTTATCAACCAAAAGAGGCCCCAATGGAAACAAATGATAAAACCATCAGTGAACCTTGACTGTTGCCATACTCTATATATCCCAGACTCTATTAGCCCAATTGTTAAAGATTAAATTTTATGGACCAAAAGAGACCCTAGTGGAAACAAATGATGACACCCCTTGTGAGCACCTTGTACTGTTGTCATACTCTACATATCCCTGACTTTTATTAGCCCAATTATATTAGGAGCTTTTTCTTTAATAAAAAGAATAATCAGTTCATTAAGACTGAGAAATCTTGAAGTTGAGCATGGTAAACTATTTGCTATTGAACACTAGAAAATCGATACCAATGTCAGAAAATTAGAAAGCCCATACTAAGCAATTTTCCTCAGAAACAAAAGGACTGACACCAGTGGGAAAAACATGTGAATCAATTATAAATCACCAAACCACAATAGGCATCTATGCCTCGAAGACATCGAAAAAAAAAAAAAAAAAAAAAAAAAAAATATATATATATATATATATATATATATATATATATGCAACAAATACCAAGACTACAGATTTCTCCTGAAACATAAACAGTAAACAAAATGAGAAAAAGCTTTTGAAAAATGTAAAAATGTAAAAAAAAGAGATGCATTCATGGGTGAAACATTAAAATAAAGGAAAAAAAAATTAGTACTTACATCATCCTCCACAAAATCTGATCCATCGCTCTCATCAATGGGCTGGGACTGCAGTGGAGGGTCTCGTGTATCAGCTACCTCAGGTGAAGCACGGGACTTCTCAAGTTGTTCATTTTGTTCTGAGGATTTCACAGCTTCAGTTTCTAGGTCCCTACTAACAATAGCACCTTCAGCTTCCAAGCACAGATAAACCTTCATTGAAGCTGAAGAAGCACTTCTGACAAGGCTAGGTTTACTATTTTCCAAGTTCAAAGGAATGTCAGCAGAGTTACACACAGTTGTTTTCAGGCCAGCAACACCATCACTTATTACCACTCTATCCAATGGTGATTCTACATGTTCTGTCGAACATTCAGAAGGTTCTCTTTGAAAATGAGAAAAGGAGTTCTCTTCTAGAGCCTTGGTATCTGCATTACTAAAGATTTCTTTATCACCATGAGAAGGAGAATATGGCGGGTGTACTTTTGGAGAGCTATTGCTAGCATAGATTTCTTTCGAGGAAGGAACCTCTGAAGAATCTGTCTTATGAGGAAAAGCCAGAGTAGCTGCAATTGGAGGACACTTCTTTTGTACAGATTCATTTGAAAGCATACCTGGTCTCCTAGAGTTATTGTGGCTCTCTTCCCAAGGGTAATCAACAAGACAACCTGAAGCAGAGTGAACATTAACTTCCTTCTCTATGCCTCCCGAAGGGAAACTACAAACTGAAGCTGAACTACATGATACGTTCTTCCTGTCCATGTCCACATTATGATTACCATTTGGCATATCTGCATCATTAGCTCCACTAACACATGAAATGTTATCGTCATGGCAGTCAAAACCTTTATTCTCCTGATATTGATTTAAGAAGGTTCTTCTATCCACATTAGAAGCAATTTGACAGCTTGCTGAAATTACAGCTCTCTGACCAGAAAAGGTTTTGGAAATAGGCAGATCTTGACCATTTGTTCCACCTGAGGAATCCTTTGGGAGAATCTCAACATCTTCAGATGCATCAGATGTATCAAATACTCTCAAATTCTTTTTACTTTCAGCATTTTCAGAAAATGAATCATGACTTGAACTGGCACTGATTAAGTTACTGGTTTCGCTGGCTGTAGGTTGCTGATCATTGCATGCTCTGCTCTTAGAAGGAGGTAGCACAGCTGCATCATTAAAAGAACACCGACTAGCTGCCTTCCCCCGACATGTTTCATCAGAAAATTCATCCTCAATTTTTGATGCCATGAATGAGACAGCTCTGTTAAAATGCATACATGACGAGCAAGGAGCTGAGCACACATTACATGTCCCTGATTCCACCTTCATTCGAGCGACCTCACTCAGAGAATGCCTACCAAATCCTTTTTCAGCTTGATATAATCCCTGGCGAGCAAAAAAAGTCAAAATGCATAAGCAAGACTGAAAAACTCACAGACTAATTAATTGTAAATGTAGTAGCTCCAAACAGCACATGCACAAGCACAAGCACTATAAAACAGAAAATAAACAGAACCTTTAAACATCAGAATGAATAAATGTTCATGATACTTATGGATCATTAAATGGCTGATTTCCAGACACAGCCCATATCCCCCCAAAAAAAAGTAATAATAATAATAATAAAAAAAAAAATAACAGAATGACTTTGAAGTGTATGAGAATTTCTAGGTGTTCCTATCGAACATACATAGAAAGTATTCCTTCCTCCATATTACAGAATGTTAGATTATGATGACAAGTATTCCCACTCTTTGGCCAACAATTCTTGTTTCATAGCTTGGAATTATTTCCCATTCCAGCATCGGAACATAGAGAATTCTATGAAGAGAATAGGGTTATTTCAACACCAATGAAATATAGTTTTCCATTAGCAAGCAATGCATCACACTATTCAGATTTTCGAAGGCATTAACAGGGATATTCTGTCCCCTCAAAATTAAGTGAACCATATCAATAAACCATAAAAGGATATCCAAACCAGAACAAGAAATATCACAAAAGACTATAATCCTCTGAGCGTGTAGGATACGACACAAAGGAAACAGAAAAAACATGCACATACAATTATAGATTGTTCTCCTTGTCACAAGGAAAAGTGAAATCAAGGACTTCCAAACTGACACACACTAGAACCCAAGTCAAACTTGATTTTCGTTCATTATGATGGGTGGGTGGTTGTCTGGATGGCTGTTGCAACTTGTAGGGGAATCATTTCATTTTTAAGTTCTAAATGCATTTGAACACATGAGAAAACGAGTTGCTACCCTAATATCGGAAGTGAAGCCAACAATGTTTTAGCATAACAAACTTCTGAAACTACAGTAAATACACCAGGCATCTCCAACATGAAGAAAGCAAGCAGTCATATACAATACAAGCTAAACACGTAAATCATAAGGACAGACTTGCAAAGATACCAAAAGAGCCTGAGAATTTAACAGTAAAAGCTAAACCAATACAATAGGCTTGGGTGCATAGACAGGAGAGGGGCAGGGACTGAACTTCATATATAGGAGGGGTGGGGTTTTGGCGTTTTTGAGGGTCAATGACCAGCAGACCAAAAACTTTTCCCTTGAAAGCAATGTTGTGGAACCTGTATCAATGTAACATATGTAAAGAAAAAACCCATAAATTTCCCAATATGAGCTTATTAGTTCCACCTAATATGCATCTCCCTGGAAAACCAATAACTTGAGCATTCTAAAAACTTGCATGACGTATAGAAAATATAATAATGATGGATAATTTTAAACTAAATAACCATTCTCAAAAAATAAAAATCCTAGCCTACTCTACTTTCAGGAGCTGAAACACGTTTACATTACACAATATGGAAGTAAGATAAACCAAACTTGAAGTAAAAGTGTGTTGGATGACATCTCCAAATGTAGCCAAGAGTTATGAACCAAAAATTAACAGATGAGAACAACCGAAAATGAAATTACCCTGTTAGTCAACGATGTCTCACCGTATTCGTCAGAATGTCACAGTCCACCTCATCCACAGGTCCTTGTATGCGGCAACTCCCTTTCAGGACTGGTGTGATCTAAAAAGCAGGTTAAATTCAACATAAATTATCTTCTCTAAAACAAAAATAACAAAGTAGCAGTTCATAAACACTACAAAATCACTAAAGCACATGCCACCACCCAAAACACCCAGGAAAAATATCCTTCACTTAAAATTAATGCTAGCACCATCAAAATGCATTACTGCCAAGTAGCAAACACAAGATGAATTCAAATATTTCCAAGTGACTCATATTCACAGGGTACAGGGAAATAAAATCATTAAAAGAATCAGGTCCAAAACCATCCACCTAAACCGATAGCATCATCAAATTTAATCAGAAACCATAAAAAATAAACATGAAAATCAATTGAAGATCAACAAAACCAACTTCTTCCCTCATAAAACCCTAACACACTAACAAAACTAAACCCAACTGATCATCCAAGACGACAAATTTATAAAACCTCCCACGCGATCAAACCACAAACCCCAACTCCCCACAGATTGATAACCATCATACCATAAACTCCCATAAAAATCACAACTTGAATCCAAAAACACAGTCATCCAACTCAAACAAAATTCCCGAAACCCTAATTGAATAGGGAAAAAAAAAGACAAATAAAGTTAACATCTTTACATGCCTCCGGTTGCGTAAGCAAATCAGTCACATCGTACAGCTCTCTAAGGGTCCGTTCCCTGAGCCTCTTCATTGCCAAAAATGATCAGATTATCAACACCAAAACCAACTAATCGTTCAGGTACGATTAGCAGAATCAAAGCTTAACCACCATCAGCAACATCTAAGGCCTCTTAAATGTAATCTCTGTCGTCCAAGGAATTCAATCCATAAGACAAGAAAATAAGGAATATAAGATAGATAGATAGAGAGAATCAGAAGAGATGCAGACCCGTAATGCTATGGTGAATTGGTGGGTCGTATAGCATTAAACTTTGCCCACAAAGATTCAGAAAAGTCCCTTCAAGGTATTGTAACAGATCTGACTGGAAATCTCTAGAGGGTCCGAAGAATCCATTATCGATATAGCGTTACTAACACAAACAACAACAGCGTCTTCTCTCTACGCCATGTTTCTCTCTCTCTCTCTGTAAAATTTCTCTTTCTTTTTCTCTCTCTACAACTAACTATAAGGAAATGTGAATTAATTCATGATTTTTGGTGTCATCGCTTTTTGTGGGGTTTTGATTTGATTTTTGGGTCGCCGATTCGGTGTTATTAAACATCTTTGTTTCCTAAAACTTCCGTTGTTTGGTTTTTTGGGAGTGCGTGTGGATCGTTCGTGTGTTCAATCGTGTGGTTCTCTAATCAATGATCACACGTCAGAGACTTTCTCTCTCTCTCCCTCTCCCTCTCCCTCTCCCTCTCCTTCTCTCTCCCTCTCTCTTGCTTGGCTTCGTTGTGAGTTCTGTACACATACGGTGTACCAGAAACGTGGTTTCCTCCGAAACAGCCACCCTTCCTTTCTCTCGAAGCAACGGAGACAAATCAGGTTTCAACACGTGTATGTATGGATTGATACTGCGTTGGGTATGTATCATCACAAGTACGGATTGTAACAGGCATCGAAATCCATAGTTGATATTAGTAACGGTTTTGGATACGGATATCGGTCGGTATCGGACCATATATTGATGTGGTATCTCTTTTTGATATCCATCGGTATCGACTAGTATCGGCCACATGTTAGCCGATTTCGGACCCCATGTGTCCATCAATATTGGTTGTATCAGTTGGGTATTGGTCTCAAAATTGATTCAGCAAAATGATACTCTATCAGTCACAGTTGATACAATAGCGATAACTAAAACCAAGATCACAAGGGCTTACCCAATTTAGGTTGGGACACACATGCATAAATGCTACCACAGCCAATGGGTGTATAATACGCAACAACCTTGATAGTGTGACCACTGCCGGGGGCAAGTTTGACTATAACAAATTTCTAGGGGGCATTTCCAAGGATCCACATCATCTCCCGCCTGAGTTTGGATGGGAGACTTGGCGGTCCGGATGGATGGCCGTCACCTGGTTCTCGGGTGGATCCGAGCCCTCCATCCGAGCCGACACTCCTGTCGGCTCAGCTTGTTGGCTCGGGTATCGGCTCGAATGGAGGGTTCGGATCCACCCGAGAGCCAGGTGGCGGTCATCCATCCAGGCCACCAAGTCTCCTGCCCAAACTCAGGCAGGAGACGATTTCTATACCATTTCCAACCACATTATCTATGACCTAGGGTAAAATCGGAAGTACAAATTTTGGCAAGCAATTGGAAAGATGAAGGGGGACACATGTCTCACTCCTATACATAGGCTCATTTATATGGTACATTCACTCTTTCTATTGTTGTCCCTTTTTTATTGTTTACCGCGCAAATCTCTAACTTAGGCATCAAAATGTACCCCTTAGATCCCGAGTTTGATCATTATTATACCTGTTTATTGTCGTCTACAGCCTAGGTCCCTTCTCGAGAGATTTGCTCGGATTTTAATAGCAACAACCTACATTTGGTAATAATCTCCAAAAGTAATTTTATTGATTTTTTGGTCTTCAAGAGTAGATTATGAATAGACTAGCATTTGGCACGTCGGTCTTTATTTCTTTTTTTTTCCTCACAGAGAGCAGTTATGGTTCAAAAACTGCTTAATGAACACTTTTGACAAAGCAAAAAAATTATTTTCTATTTTCGCAAACACTTTTGACAAAGCAAAAACATGACTCCTACTATATTCATCATTTGTGACTACAACAATCCAAATTGCCACCATCATTTGTTTGATTAACATTAAAAGCACTTACCTATCAAAAAAAAAAAAAAAAAAACTATAGAAGCACTTTTTTCGCTAAGTTACCAAATGTCAGTATACTCGTACTCTCAATGAGCAGAATCAAGAAAAAGTACTTTTGGATAAAAGTATTTTCTGAGAGCAATATTGTTACCAAATCGATACAACCCTTAGGCCCGTGATGAGAAAGGTTTGCTCTACATTGCCTAGGATGGCAGGGGTTTAATCCCACATTGATTGGGTAGTATGTGAATCCTCTCTGCCTTGAAACTCAGGTTTTTTGGTTGAATGTTGTCAAATGGTATTACAGCAAGTGGCCCATGCACAGGCCATGTGAGGGGCTACTGTTCAAATTAGCTAGGCCCAAGGTTTCAAGTATCAATACGATGCGGAGGCGTATCAACCAATACGTATTGATATCGATAGTGGTCGATACGATATACGATAATGCATATCTCATATTTTAAAATAAAAATTGTATCCACATGTATCGACCGTATCAACCGATATGGGTCGATACAGTCCAATACACATCGATACAGTTTCCATTTCTCAAAAAAAAAAATTGTATTGAAGTCACTTAAAACTCGATGCACCAGTTTTTTCAATGGAAGAAGAAGAAGAAGAAGAAGACGAAGAAGGAAAAGGAGAAGGAGAAGGACAGTGACAAATGGCAGCCATTGCTGCTAGAGTTTCAAAAGACAAGAAAGGAGAAGGAGAAGGAGAGCAGCAAATAGCAGCCGCTACTACTGGAGTTTCAAAAGAAGAAGAATAAGAAGACCTACCTGATCCAAGCTCTTTAATGCCCTTATTTGCTGTTGATAATCTTTTCTAGTTCATCTCAGCACGGGAAGGTAAGGTCGACTCTTCTTTGCTTTGCTTCCAACTTCACAGTAGACCTATCACACCATTTTGCTTCTTAAAGAACTTCAACTAAAGTTATATCTTGGACAGGTGGAGTTCACTGGTCCCACAAGAGAAATCTCAGCCCTAACTTGATCCTGTTGGTTGGGTTTGTGAAGTTTTACGGATTCAACGTTTTTTTTTTCTTTTGCTAAGTTTTGAAAGTTATTTACACTTAAGTGCAGAATCTAGGTTGTGTTTGGATATCCATTTTTTTAGAACTAATTTTTTTCTTATATTTATACTACTACATTGTCTCTTTTAATTTTAGATAATTCTCATTATTCCTTCTCTTTGATAGCCTTTAATTAGATCCTATTTTCATACTCTCCTAGTTGTTCTTCTAATTACAGAATTGTCATTAACTTTGTTTTTATGCTTTAAATTTGTATTTTGCATGTTTCCTTATTATTCCCGTGAATATCTTACCCCGTATTTATGTGTATCCACCATATCCACGATATGACACATTTCTTAAAATTGCCTAATCGATACGCTATCGATACACGATACTTTAATCCTTGGCTAGGGGGAATTGATGCAGCTTGAATTTGATCACTCTTATACCTGTTTGTTGTTGTCTACAGCCTAGGTCCCATCTCGAGAGATCAGCTCAGATTCCAACAACAACAACCTACATTTGGCAATAATCTCCAAAAGTAATTTTATTGATTTTTTTGTTCTTCAGGAACAGATTGTGTATAGAATAGCATATGGCATGTCGACCTTCTTTTTTTTTTTGGGATCACATAGAACAGTTACGGTTCAAAAATTGCTTAATAAACACTTTTGACAAAACAAAAAAAATGTTTTTCAATTTCAGAAACACTTTTGATAGAGCAAAAACATGACTCATAGAGTTTGTCATTATTACTACAACCATCCAAATTTCCGCTCTCTTTTTTTTATTGACAATGGAAGCATTTTTTTGCCAAGTTACCAAATGCCAATATACTCTTACTCTCAGTGAGTAGAATAAATAAAGTACTTGGAGGTAAAAAAAAATTTTTGAGAGCAATATTGTTACCAAACTGATACAACCCATAGGAGCGTGATGGGAGGGGTTTGCACTCCACGGCTAGGGATGGGAGGGGTTTAGTCCTACACTGGTTGGGTAGTGTGAGGATGCTTGGCTTATGAACCTGGGTATGACCTCTATCCTAAAGCTCTGGTTTTTTGGTTGGACGACGTCAAATGGTATCAGAGTGGGTAGCCCGTGCACCGTCCATGTTTCAAAGCTAGGGGGAGTTGATGCAGTATGTAGGCCCATGATGGGAGGGGTTTGCACTCCATGGCCAAGGATGAGAGTGGTTTAGTCCCACATTAATCGGCTAGTGTGTGGATGCTTGGCTTATAACCCTAAATAATGCCTCTCCACCCTAAAGCTCAGGCTTTTGGGTTAGAGCCCTCAAATGGTATCAGAGCTGGTAGTTTGTGTACTAGTCATGTAGGGGCTTATGACTCAAAGCAAGGAAAGTTGATGTAGCCCATAGGCCCATGATTTATTTTTTTTTTTTTTTTTGGGGGGGGGGGGGGGGTTTGCACTCCATGGCCAGGAATGAGAGGGTTTAATCCCAAATTGGTTGAATAGTGTGCGGATGCTTGGCTTATGACCCTGAGTATGGCCTTTCCACCCTGAAGCTTTGACTTTTTGGGTTGAACCCCATCACAAACATAATCTTATGAGATAAGAACAATATCTAGGAAAACTTTTCTCCAAGCAAGGGGCATAGGCTATGTAATGGGGTGTAGGTTAACTAGGGTCTTAATCGGTCGATTCCGGTCAGGTCTAATTGGTTCCCACCGGCCACTTTAAGACCTATAAGTATGACTACACCATTTAACTTAATTGATCCTTGTAGGTTAAACATTAACCTACTTATAATTGGTCAGTCAATTAATGGTATTGAATTTGGCTCTTACAAAACAAGCTAAAAAAAGTATAACTAGACATATACCGATTGGTCTATACTTGGGTTCATACCAATCGAATCGATTTTGAATGATCAAAACACCAATTTCTAACCAATTCGTAACCACACTGGCCATTATTTATAGAATTTTGTCCGTTCTAACATTTTGTCCCTACTCGATGTGAAACTAATTAAGCCATGGGGGATAGGAAAAGAAGGGAGTACCGTGTGAAATGTGAATAATTTAGTCCCACATCAGTTGGAAAAAAAAATGTTAAAAAACACTTTACAAAAATGAAACATATATCTCCTCTTGTTGGTACTCTACAATCGATTACTCTTACCTTGTATGCAGGAAAAATGTTGGAGAGGCACAAGTCATAAAAAAGAGATGTAGACACTTAAGAGAGGCATGATGCCGCATAACTGACCATGTAATTGGTCTTCAATTAGTCGGTTTCTATATATAGTTGGTTTTCAATTGAGCCAAATCGATCTTTAAAGGAGTGTATTAAGTGTGGAAATTAAACTTAGTTCCACATTGGTTAAAGAAAGAAAATGTTAGGAGACTTTCTCTGTAAAAGGAGACATCTCCTCTAGTAGGAACTCTATAACCAATTCATCCCACATCGATTGGAGAAAGAAAATGTTAAAGAGGCATAAGGTCACGTAACCAACTGCCTAACCTATTTTTGAATGGTTACTCTATTTTGAATTCTATATTTGGTTGGTTTTTTGCTTGGGCCATGTCGGTTATGCAGTCAGCACTATGAATGACCTGTCACTACATCATTTAAGAATGTGACGTAACCATTTATTAAACGATCATTCTAGTTTAGATCTTTTTTTCGATAGGGCCGATTGTTTTAACAGGTAAGGTTAGGGCTTTGACATCCTTAGCTACCACACTCGTTCAGAAAACCAATCCCTTTGTTTTAATATCTCTTCTATTAGATGATCTATGATGTGAGTCACAAGGTGTCATGCTGATAATATTAGACATCTATATTAGAGTCATTGATAACGTTCTACAAAGATCTATAATGCAAAAAATCAGGATTATTGTCTTTGTCCGACCACTGAAACTTGGTCGATCGGCTTGGGTGCTTGACCCTCAAAACCATATCTTGGGCCGGTTCAGTCCAAATCTAAATTTAAATTAAAATGGATGTAGGCTCTCGGTCAATTTGGGGTTATGGTGGCACTAGAGAAAGCCACCAATGCAAGTATTGATAAATGTATTAAAACGTTAAATTACCATATACTTGGGAGATCCTGACTGGAGAAACTACTACGTACTATGAGGGAAGGTTCAGTTCATTGGAGAAAGTCTCATCTGAACTTTTAAACAATATATTATGAATGTTTCAATGAGTAGAAGAGGAAAGAGGATATGTTATCCTTCGGACAATGGACACAATAAAATTTTTGAATAAACTAAATTGTGGACAATGGACATAATGAAAATTTTTAATAAACTATATTATGGACAACGCTTATTCAATATGATTAATAGTTGGGTACCCAAAACAAGTAATTATCTTTTGCCAATAACAGGAGGAGATCGAGGATTTTTTTCTTTTCTTTTTTTTGGGGGTGGGGGTGGGGGTGGGGAGGAGGGTTTGGGGGATAAAAGAGGATGTTTTAAGAGATCATTGATGCTCTTTTTAACATAGATTAAAGATATGAAGTAACACCTTTTTAAAAACAAAATTTTTTCTTATTGTATCCCCAAAAATGGTAATAAAATTACTTTTCAATGGGTATGAAGTTAAATGTCTGGTAGTAAAGAAACAATATATGAACAAATATAGTGTAACTAAAATGAAGATGTTGAGTAGTAAAACTAGAAAAATAAATAAATAAATAAATAAATTATAAATTAAAGGTAATTTAGGAATAGCTCTAATAAATGATAAATTGCATGAAAATTATTTAATGTGGCACAAATATGTGCAATAGAAGCCTATGAATGCTCTAGTACATAGGAGTAATTTGATTCAAATTAAATGAACTAAACAAGCTAGGGGTATGCATAAAATGACTCTGGAAGAAGTGGTGAGAAAATATATGCATAGCTCAGGATTAATACTAACATTACAACAATCTATATTTTCATGACACTGCACAATGATAGAAATAAAAATTCTATCGTCCAATATATGACACCACGGTGAAAATAAGAAACCCATTGTAAAGAGTCAATTTCCACGATGTAGATTTATTTCTGTTGCCTATATAATATTTCCATTGTGGAAATTATTATCACCAAAATTCCATGGATTTCCATCACGCATTTTGCACGATGGCATTTTAGCTAATGGAACCACGACGGAGAATGTTCCGTCGGTATAATTTTAGGCAATGGAGATATATCCGTTGCTGAAAATAAGAGCAGTTTTAGTGTAAGTATGACGTTGAATAGAGTTTATTGGAAAAAAGGATTTATGTGACTGACTCACTATTTAGTTGGGATAAGGTTGAGTTGATTTAAGCTCTTGAGATAGAACAATGAAAGAGGGGAGGAAATTGACATATATACAAAAGGAGTCCTTGACACTTGTAA
>CM053274.1:59710040-59795571 GCA_028583415.1 Protea cynaroides
GGATATTACATGAGATCAGAGAGGCTCAACGCAGATCTGATCTGAGGATGGGGGAGTTACTAGACGCTCAGCGTGTGAGAGTGGATGAGGTACTAGACGCCCAACGCATATCGGACATGAGGATGGGAGAGCTCATAGATGCTCAGCGCCGGTTAGATATGCGGATGGAGGAGCTTTTGGGTGCTCAGCGCGTGACTGATCAACGGGTGGCTGGTCTCACAGCTAGTCTTCAGACGACCCAAACTCAGGTAGCCTGGTTTATTAGAGTCTATGCTGAGGATTATGATAGAGACTGTGAGGCACCGCCTCCTCCTTTACCTCCAGCTTCATGATTGTATTTGTTTCCTTTCTTTGTACTACAGAGTAACTGTCTGGGTTGTAGACTATACTCTGCTTTAGCTATTTATATACGTTTGTTTCTCTCTCATTCTATTTAAAATTATTCTCCCTTTAATAGATGCATTATTCTCTTTTCAAATTTGGTCTCAAACATCACTTGTGCTTATAGTGTGTTAATATTACAGTTTTTACTTTTATCCTATCTCAGTTCACAATTCGTCGTGAAGGTATGCAAGTTTAGCGGACAAGGCCTGAGATGCTCTGATACCAAGTTTGTTACACCCCAATTCCACACTATTCAGAATGGTGTGATGAACCGTCAACAAACCAACGGTTCAACTAGGATCTCGAGTAGGCTATATCCGTTTTATCTAAACCTCATACATCCACATTCATAATCAGAGTAAATACACAATAGCGGAAGTCTTATAATAAAATGAACTGAGAAATCTAAATATGATAATCATATTAAAATATCTAATTATGCTGTTTCAACAGAGACATAAATAAAATACCAATTACATGTCTTTACTAAATCCAAATAATTAAAATAAAATCTAATCGAATACGCATAAGTTGCACTCGCAAGAGGAGTCATGCGTATCCACTTCGTCTTCAACTTCCATCGCCGCCATGTGCCCGTACACTGGAGCGTTGACATAATCTTCGATGGTAGTACCTGCATCATCAACTAAAAATATTCGACGTCGAGAGGGTGAGCACACATCATGGCTCAGTGAGCAAACAAAATAATGCAACAATACATATGCATGCATTCAATTTATATCTGTGGTCTGGTTTAAAGTTTGCAATATACAATAGAAAGGGTTGGAGGTCAAAGGTTAATGTTTATTGACCCCTCCTCTATACACAGGGTGTGGAAGCCCGCCCAAAGGTTAACGTTTATTGTCGTCCCCATCCACCCTACCATGAACATTGTACAACAAAGGTTAACTTTTATTGCTGTACAGTGCCATACCAACACGTAAGCCCTGCTGGTGAGGGCTTACAAACTGGGCTCGCAACTAACCAATCCTAATGCCAAACAGTGTATCCAAGGCCTTACCCCAGCATCCCTCAGAACGCCCATAGAGATAGAGCTAAGGCCTCCCGATAGAGTCAAAGACTACAAGGACCGAGACTACCTCCCCTGATACTCTACGACGTAATAGTTCTGCTAAAGTAATGGCGATACGACAATGCTAATGCACAAGACTTGAGTTAGAGATAGAGCTAGAGTGCTGAGGCCCGGCCTATGACACTCCCCCTGATACTCGCTCGCATCAAGTACACCAACCACACACATACATTCACATGCCTATTCCTGTCATCATGGTCATTATCATGTTATAAACAATAAAGTAAATATGCATGAACAATAAATAGAAATATTGGATGACAAGTTGAATGCACATTACAAGCATGTTCGCATAGAATCAAGCATAGCATTGGACTCAAGAAATAAAAATAGTTTGTTATTAACCAATTAGTTTAGGTCTTGTTTCCTCACCTTAGCTTGCTAATAGATCCTCTTTCAAGTTTTAAGAATCACCTTTATATTGATATTATATTGCTAAAAGACCTAATAAAATCGATAGAATTTAGTTAGATTTTATTCCAATTTTTCCAGCTTGCTGTTAACTTGGGGTAGCAGGACGGGTCGATGCTAAGGTAGCAGTATACTGCGACCCCCTATAGTAGCGTCGATGCCAGGGTCGATGGGTCCATCGACCCTAGGTGTGACCCCCCATGGGTTTGGTCGATAAATCACCTTTTGGTCCATTCTCTCTTGTTTGAATCCTATGGCTTCCTTCCATAGTCCATTCCATACACTTCCTATGGTTTAAAACTACTCTTTACATATCATATGGTTTAGTTGATCTCCTCCATGGTTTCCATTGAAACTTAATCATGGATTGATGATTTGGGGTTTCTCCTACATCATACTTTTCTCATTAACTATTCTAAGTCTCACAAAATACATAGAATTAGTATTCTTTCCTGAGAAGAGTACTCCTTCTCTGAAACTCTTATCCTTTTGCCTTCTTCTCTACTTTCCTTCTCTTCTTTTTCTCTTCCTTCTCTTCTCTTTCTCTCAATTCAATTAGGGTTCTAAAAGGAGTGAAAGAGGCTTAGGGACGTCCTTTATATAGAGTAGAAACTCCTAAAATAAGCCCTTTTGATATTAGGAAAGAGCCCAATCGAAATTAGGAAAGTTTCCAAATTTTTGTTCTGGGGGTCGATGATCCCGTCGACCCCTGGTTTTAAAATGTCCGACCCCCAGTTAAAAACTGAGGGTCTGACTTTTTGTACTGGGGGGTCTGACCCACCTCACTGGGTGTGCGACCCTCGCCCCTTTTTGAGTATTTTTGGATCAGTTTAATACCTGGGACCACGATCTCCTTCATGCACTTGGTCCATTTGGCTCGACCATGATGGGTAGACCTGGTTCAAGGTGGTAAGACTGGGTTAGATTGACACGGGTCTTACACCCATGGTGAACCTACGTGTCTTGGTTTCTTCTTCTTGCATGCTTGTCGGTGCAAAGAAAAATAGCTCTTCGTACCTTTGCTGGTAAGCATCCACAGTCGACTGGGACTGCTTTAGGTTGAGGAATTCTTTCTCCATCTGATCCCTGAAACTCTTTGGGAAATATTTATCGAAGAAGGCTCCCTTAAACACTGCCCAGTCAATATGCGTATGCTTGGTCTCCTGATATGCCCGTGTAGAATTCCACCAAGCATTCGTCTCCTCCTTTAACATATGCGTGGCGAACAGTACCTTTTCATCCTTAGAACACGTCATCAGACGGAAGTTTTTCTTCATTTCTGCCACCCACTGTGCTGGCCACAATGGTTTCCCTGTCTTACCTGTGAATGTAGGAGGCTTCAACTTTAAAAATCTATCCACCGCCCGACTCAGATCGTGCTGCCCCTGTGTATTCATTCCGTACCATGGTGGTGGATACGGGTAGGCTCCCTAATAAGCAGATGACGATGGAAACTGATGTGGTGGTTGTAAATTATGTCCTTGGCCCATTGGCCCTAGGCTACCATCCATCGGCCGAGTAGTATTATTTCTTCCAGACTCAGGCGTACCTTCAGTGGGAACATAACCCGGTGGCCTGAACATCTTCAACATCTCACTCAGGAATGCTTTCTGCTGAGCTTCCATTTGATATACCAGATTAGTCACTATCGTCTCAGAGTTCGTGTGAGGAGGGCCGGGCAAATTTATCGGTGCCCTAGGAACCTGCCCTTCTTCAACTGCCTAGTTTGCCTCTTCAACATAGCCGGTTTCCACATTTTCCTCTGCCTGACGCACCCTGGAGTGGTGACGCTTTCTAGCACCCCTACGACCATTTCCACCTACCATCTCAGATTAGTCTTGTCTGGATCTGAGAAGAAGACATAACACATGAGATACAGTGGAATAATCATAATAGTGTTAGTCTTTAGCAATTGCAAGGCGGATAATCGAAATGGAAACTTAATAATAAAAAAAATTTCCAAAGAACAAAATTTTCTGAACCCTTTTTTTTTTTTTTTTCCTGACCGGTTGCGACATACCGGTCACGACACTGTGGTTGTATGGAGAGACCGGTATAGTCGACCGGTCAGAATTTTCATTCTGACCGAAACATAGCGGTCGACTATACCAGGGGGTACCGGTCGACCGGTATGGGCAAAACCGTCGATCGGTCTACCCAAAAAGCTTTAAAAATCGTAAAAAGTGAGATTTTTCTCACTTTTCTCTCCTTCCTTCTCACCGGTGGTGATTTCCCTCTGGCTCCTGAGTTGCTACAGTCCGACCGGTCATCCTAGAAGTGGTTTTCTTCCGATCCAGACTCAGTACTTCGCCTCCAGGTAAGCTTCCTCTTTTCTTATCCAAATTTTACATAGTTCCCATATCGTTTTTAGTTAAAATTCTAGGTTTTTCTTTGATTGGAAGATTCTAACCGTAGGAACTTCTTTCCCTCGGCTTAGAAAGGGTTTAGAGACCCCAAAGATCAAAAGCCCTCAACTAATTTGAACTTCCACTGAACGATTTTTGTAAAAATCGGATTTTTCTAGTTTTTAACCTAGATTTTGCCAAAAAATTTGAAATTTTCTTGAATTCCTTTAATTTCTTAAATTTCTTGCATGAATTGCACTTGTTTGGTCTGCTTGAAGTGTGTGGGGGTTACGTAAGTCCTCCTCCCCAAATTTTGGGTAAGTTCGAGGCTTTTTCCCAATTTGTTGTCGTTATGCTGCCAAAATTTTGATAATTTCTAACATCTTCATCTTGTTTTCCTTTGTTTTGCAATTCAAATGGCCCCGCGAAGAGGTCTCGGCAAGCGCTCCTACAGACTCGGCATGCACCTTCCTCACCCACCAGTTCCCCAGCTTTATGAGCGGTGATTCCGTTCTGAGGCGGCACAAGCCCGGTTCCCTTGGTTTGATAGGAAGAACATCGAGTCTGGTCAGTGTGTTAATTTGGAGCAGTTGCAGAGGTTTGATGTGGAAGCCACTTTTGGCAGACTGGGTTGGTTGTCGGTCATCACATACACTACAACTACCCGTCCCAACCTCGTCAAACACTTTTATGCCAACTTGGAGATAGATGGGGACGTCGACGACTTCGATCAATGTCGAGCACTCCGCATTACCAGTTACGTCAAAGGTGTTCCCATATCTTTCGACACCCATCAGCTTGCTGATCTTCTGGGGATTCCCAATGATGGGGATTTATTCTACTGTGCCCCTACGATGAAGGGCTTCCTCACTGACGATCTGTGCCAGGAGATCTCTGAACAACTTCTCAACCCTGGGGCGCCCATGAAGGCTGCTAGTTTGAAGCCCCTGCCTCGAGTTTATAGCCGCATCATCCAGCACAACATTGTGCCCCAGAGCGGCTACTATAGTGAGTTATCTCAGCTCACTCAGTACCTGACTTACTGTATTTGCACTGGGGAGCAGGTTTGCCTTCCCTATATCATCATCAGGACCATACATCAGGCTACACTACCCGGTCAGACCAGTAACCTTCCTTATGGCCGGCTCATCACTACTCTCCTACAGCGGCTACGAGTGAACATGAGGGGTGAGATCGTTGTGGAGGACACTATGACCTCTGACATCGACTGGGACGCCATCCTGCGGATGCAGATGGATAACCTGTCTATCAACGATGAGGATTTGGAGGCTCGTCCTCGCCCACTCAGGAGGGTAGCAGCTGCGGCAGCAGCAGCAGCAGCCAATGCTGCTCATGCAGCAGAGGTAGAGGGTGATGATGGGGATGGCGATGATCAGATAGAGGATATACCAGCACCAGCACCACAGCCCACCTATGCAGCAGGACCATCCCAGCCGCCTCCTAACACCGTGATGGGTATGTTCACGGAGCTTAGGGACGCTCAGCGTGAGATGAGCCGTGACTTGGGGCACTTGGCTCACAGCCTCAGAGTCACTCAGGATCAGGTGCACTGGCTTAGGGTCGCTTATGAGCGGGATTATGACATAGCGGACCTTATTCCTCCTAGGCCCCCTACCCCATGATTTTCTTCTTATTTTTCTCTCTCTTGACAGTTTATATAGCAGGGTAACTGTCCGGTTTGTGGATCGTACCCTGTAGCACTTTTACATTTGATACACTTTTTTTGTTTAATGAAAGTTTTATGGTTCACCCTAACTAGAGCATGTGTAGTATTAAATTCCATATTTAATATAGTATATTATGCTCTTTCTTAATCAGTCTCAGGTATCAAACAATGCTTATAGTGTGTTTATATTAAGATTTTTAATTTTCCTAACTCAGTTCATCGACTTAGTTAAGTGCAATATGGTCTGTTGAACAGAGCCTAAGGGCTCTGATACCAAGTTGTCACACCCTAATTTCGGCTGAACCAGAAGTGTGAGTGAACCGTCACTGAATCAACGGTTCACACTAGGATCTCGATAAGACCGTGTCCACTCATACAAACCATTGCATATAAGCACAATCAGAATACAAATAATACAACGGAAATCTTTAAATAGAATGAACTGAGTATCTATTGATAAATTTAAATAAAGTAATCAATTATTCAAATTTCAAACATAAACTAAATATCTTTACATCTCTTTAATCCAACTGAAAATAACTGAAATAAATAAATAAAATCAAAGGTACATGCAGAAAGAACACTCGCATGAAGCGTCATGCTCGTCCTCTCCTGCCTGTACATCTAGAGTAGCCACGCCACCATACGCCGAAGCGTTCACATAGTCGTCCACCGTGTAACCTGCATCAACATCTAAAAATAATGTATATACAAAGGGTGAGCTCACAACTTAGCTCAGTAAGACAATCAGACAGTTTCACAATATTATGCATGAGTAACAATCATTTTATGCTGTGGTCTGGTTTAAGTTTGCAATGTGCTATAGAAAGGATTGGAGGCCCCCGCACCTCTATACACGAGTGTGTAGCATTGCATAGTAGATCACACCACCACCGACCCACATGCATCCATCATGGAATAGAGATAGAGCTAAGGTATCCCCGTACCTCCCCTGATGCTCTACCCATTGTGAGGACAATGGGTTTTCCTTATGATCCTTCATGAAATCAAAATAGGCTCTCACCTTGGTTACTTTGTCCATACACGCCAATGGATGGAGTAAAATATGGAGTCGCCACCTAGATAAGGTCTAGGACCTATAAATGGTTTCTCACTTGGAGAGACACTATGACTCATGCTCAATGGATTGACTTCTAGTCTTACCAGAGAAGGGTAAGTGTCAAGTTACAAGTTGGGAAGGTGTTAGGCACCCAACTCGCCCGGTCAATGGACCGGTCTCCTTCTGTCCTATCCTTTCCTATATTTTTGAAACTTATGTATGTTCAGGTCGTTTAATTTAGCCTAACTAGGAAAATGGGGAACCCTAGACCAAGTTTCTAAGTTGTTCTAACTTAGGGTGCCGCCACATAGACTTGAAAAAATAAAATACAAGTCGACAGACAATAAATGGATCAATGAACAAATGAATGGATAAAAAAAATGAAATAATCATGAATAAACAAATAATGAATTAAAAGAATGAATAACATAGAAAATACAACAGATAATGGATGACCGAGCTCGAGATAAAGCCGCCTACGTATCCCTGTGCGGCGGGAATCAGGCCAAACGTAGTTCGTGCTGGGGTGTGATTGTGGTTGTGGTTGTGTGTGAGGTGCTCCCTTGACAAAGGAAGCACGTGTGACCGTGCGCGAAGGGTGAACTACTCAGAGTTCTCCACTTCCCGCTGCCTACGTATCTCTTTAGAGAATCAGGTCAAACGTAGTTCCCAACAGTTAATGGGCTGCTGGACCCCACATGGCATTACTGAAGAGGTGCTCGGACCTCAGAGGTACTCGAACCTCAGCTCCCCGCACTCGGCAAGGCATCACTCAAGAGGTACTCGGACCTCAGAGGTACTCAGACCTCAGCTCCCTGCACTCGGCAAGGCATCACTCAAGAGGTACTCGGACCTCAGAGGTACTCGGACCTCAGCTCCCCGCACTCGGCAAGGCATCACTCAAGATTTTGAAAATGATCGGTCCGTACACCGATTCCCAAACATGGGAAATGATTGGCCTAAGGCCAAAGACAAAACTAGGTAATTGCTAGATTGGAGATCAACATGATCCCAACTGTCGCCTGCAAACATGTAAACATGACACATTTTTGTATTTATTTTTCTTTCTTTTCTTGTATTTTTCTTAATAAAACAAAAACAATTCTAAAGACCAACCCTATTGGTTGAGCAGGCCATGGGCCTAGGCGGGGTCCACCCCAGTCAACATGGAATTTGGAAATCCCAACAAGAATGGACTCATTGGAGTCACCCTAAAGTTTCGCACCGATGGGGGAGGGGACTCACATTAAACTATTATAGACATAAGTGGGGGAGACATCTCTTGAAGGAAAGGCTCATACACTCAACCAAGCATCTGAATCAAGTTAAACATGTGAGGATGTATGCGTAAAACCAGCTTACTCAAGCTAAACATGTGAGGATGTATGTGTAAAACCAGCTTACTCAAGCTAAACATGAATGGCAAAATGACCTTGGATAAGACTAAGCATGTAATTTGTAACATATAAACATACAACAAAATACCAAATATGCATATATACCAAAGTTCAACATGGAAGATTCAAGCATAAGTTGGCTCAGTTCAAGCATTTAACAAAGCATCAATTAATCTATAACATGGCATTGGATTCATGGTAAAAATGTATCTATAAGATGCATGACCCTAGATTCCAACACTTTACCCCATAAACAGCAAGAAAGTATGGATTTGTAGCTTTGTAAGATAAACTCACATTTTTGGAAAATGATAAACAGCAAGAGGGAGAACAATTTATATAATAGGGGAACCGAGAACACATCTTTATTCTGTGAATAAGTAAAAACAATGAAAATGAAAACCTACCTAGCTAAGGCCACTCTCTAGAACTAAAGCTAGAACAATCAAAAGCACAACACCACCACCGGAGACCATTCACCAAATGGGAAAGAAACCGACAACAAGCAAATAAGACAATACTGATAAAGACTAAATGCTGTACAAGAAGACAGAACAAAGGAAACAAAAAAAAGATTAATGGTTGTAAAAACAATAACAACCCCCAACTCAAAGTAAATAAGAAACCACAACAATATAAAAATAATAAAGTAAAAGACAAAAACTTTATTCTAGCCGAATCTGATTCTGTAGGAACAAGAAAAAACAAAGCCCTCTCTTTCCAAACGAACCTAATACCTACTAAGCTATAATATAACTAAACACAAAATTAGTTTATCAAAAACCAATCCCAACTGGGCAATGAAAAGATCAAACTCCCTATCCCTTAGCTGAACCTCATAATAAACATATTTCTCCAGATTTCCCCTATCGACAAGCAACTCACAAGCAATTTAAACACACCTAGTGCACAATATTCAAGGATGGATAAACTGATAATACAAGCATTGCAACCCATACCTCTATTCTGCACCTCACCAGTATTTTCCCAACTTCAGTCACCAGCAATTGATCCATCGATCTCTCATGAATCCGATCTTCTTTGTGAAACTCCCTCCTGTTGTGCGCTACCAGAAAGATGGATCAGCCTCTGAGCTTATTCACCCCTTGCACCAGCAACCTTGACCATTGCTCCAGACTCAGTTCTGATTTTTTGAAATGTTGCAGCCACACTTGCCGATCAAACCACCAACCATTGGCTCCAGAACCATCAGGTCAAAGTTTATATAATCAGCAGGGAGTGGGTGTCTTGGAGTTGGGGTCATATATGGTTGATTTGGGTTAAAATTGTATGCCGGCCTGACTGAAACAACTTTTTTGGTGGATTTTCCTCCATAGACGGTCAATTTCCTCCATAGCTTTCAATACTTCTAGAATATCACCTGATATCTGCACCATGCGATCAGAATCATGAGCAGAAGCACACAAAGGGAACTGATTTTGACCCAAAATCATGATACTGGTGCCAGATTCATTCCTTAATATTTCAATATTCTGGCCAGACATTCCAATCAAAGATCCTGCTTGTGACCCGAAATCAGTAACCAAATCATTTTGACAGCAACCTGTCCTACACCAACTGATGCAACGGCATTGACATCCTCATCCGTGAGGATAATACTGGCTATAAGATGAAGAGCATTTTCTGCCTCAGAAACCTTGCTATCCTTGTCCACAGAACTGATAATAATTACACGCTCTTCATATGGGGCAATAGCATCTGCAATCTTAATCATGGCCCCAGTCTCTTCTCTGATTTTTTTTTTGGATTCGACTACCTCCTCTACCAATTACTTTTCCCTAATTCTTCTCCAGGCTTTCCTCCCTTTTCTCTGGTTTATTTTCTCCTTTCTGTCTCTCACCGTCGATCTCTCTTCACCTCTGCAACAGCAACCGAAATCACCTTCTCTTCTTCTTGCGGTTCTCTATTTGTGGCTTCTTTTTCTGTTCTGCTGCTGCCGCCATTTCTTCCTCCTTATTTCTCTCATTCTCTTTCTAGCCGATGCCGCCTTCTTCTTCCTTCCTTGGTGTTTTGTCCCTTTCTCTCTCTGCATTGTCTCATGGCTTCACTCCTCCCAGCCGTCTCTCTCCCCAGCTTTATTTTCTCCCCCTTTGCTGCCGCCTCCCTTTCTTTCTCCTACTTCTTCTCCTTTCTTCTCTCTTCTGCTTGTGGTTGCAGCCTTCTCTTTTCTCTTTACAGCAGCACCGCCACCCCTGCTTTCTCTAATCTCTCTCTAATGCCGCCTTCTTCTTCCCTTCTTTCTGGCCATGGCTTTCTGCCGCCTTAACTCTCTCCTCAATTCTGGCCCCCTCTCTGGTTTCTCTCCTTGCTCGAAATCCCCTTTGAGCTCTCCTCTCTCTTTTCGACTTTCTTCTCCCCCCTTTTGCTGCCGCCCTCTTTTGATTGTCTAGGTTTTTTTTTAACCCTTAATCCAAGGGTCAGGATTCCTCCACCTGATCCCTTTTCAATCCATCTCATATGATAAAATAAGAATAGAAAAAAAAAGCTACTACACAATTTATATTCTAAGCCCAGACCCAAGCCCATTAGTCTATATCCTATTAACACCTAATTTAAACCCAGCCCAAACCCATTATTCTATGCCCTAAACACCAACCTAAACTAAACCCAGCCTAAACCCATTGTTTAATGAAGCCCATTAATAAAGTAAGCCCATAAAAATACAAAAACCCAACATAATCCTAATAGACTCCAAATTCCTAGTTAGACTATCCTAAACCCAAACTCACTCAATTTTTTTTTATAATTTTTTCTTCTTTTTAATGATTTCTATTTTTTTTATATTTTTTCTAACAGTCTAAAAATACAAGAAATTCTAATATTACCAAAATGATAAAAAAATGTCCTCAATAAGACATGGGCCAAAATTAGGGTCTTACACCCATACCAATACATAAGCCCCTACTGGCTAGGGCTTGCAAACTGGGCTCGCAACTAACCAATCCTATATGTCATCAATGTAGGCTCCATCCTAGTACAGCTCACTACGGCATAGAGATAGAGCTAGAGCATGGTGGCCAGGCTGGAGACCACAATGCCACACCTCCCCCTGATGCCCTACCAGCATACTAAGACAGAACAATACGCAAGTAGACCCTATCCCAACCTAACTCCCTACGGCATAGAGATAGAGCTAAAGCATCGTGGCCAGGCCAGAGACCACATGTCAGAGACCATAGTGCCACAACATCTTGGCCAGGCCAGCGACCACATGCCAGAGACCACAGTACCACAACCTTCCCCTGATGCCCTACCCGCACCAAGCATGCTAAGATAGAATACTACAAAAATGTGCCAGTGTGAGGAATAATCCCAGGCCCCAAGCCCTTCCCATTCCACACACCAACGAAAACAACCACATGCCTAACAATCACATCCTATCATATGGAATATGCATGAACAATAATAATAACTGAAAATAAAAGATGACATGTGAATATGCACAACCATCACATCATATATTCAGGGTTATTATTAACAACATTTTACTGTCCTTTATTTATTAGGGTTTAGGTCAGATTCCCTTACCTGACGCTCGTTTGATAGCTTGCTCCACATCGCAAGATCCGAACGTACTATCACAGAGTCCTACATAATATTAGGGTTCCATTAGAATAGTTTCTTAGGGTTTTACATTGGTCAGAAAACCAATAGAGTTCAAAACCAGCCTTTCAGAGCTTACCGGTCGCAACATACTGGTCGCAGCTCTGTGGGAAAACTAGCGACCGGTATGTCTCCGAAAGACCATATAGGTTTTTCAACTGCCGTCGTTCAATCTCCATAGATTTCCAGGGTTTCTCCTATCCATTCTAAGCCTGAGCTTTGAGTTAGAGTTATCTCCAACTCATTCAAGTCTAGTTTTGATGATAATCATCCTAGAACTCGAATCTAGGTTTGATGGCAAATTAGGGTTTAATGGCCAATTAGGGTTTAGATCAATACCTGCTTTGCATGGTATTGATCCAACCATACTAACTATCCTAGAGTCACAATGTAAGAGGAATGATTCAAAACACTTACCGTCGACTGGCGTAAGGTGAGCGTCGTCGAACGGCAATGGCAGTACTTCCTTCTTCTTCCTAACTCCTTCTCCTTCTCCAATCTCCTTCTCCTCTCTAGGGTTTGTGAGGATCAATGGAAAGGATTCTAGGAGGCTTAGAGGGGTTTAAATAGGCTAGGAATTAGGTTTAGGAATCCTCTTAGGATTAGGAAAGTCTTAGGATTCGGAATTGGGAAAGTGGGACTCGTAGAGATCCAATTCTGGATCTTGGTAGTCTGCTACGCAGACCATACCAGTCGACCGGTACCATAGACCGATACCATCAACCAGTATGAATGATATTCATACTTAAGTTGGTCTGGTTGGTCCGATTTCGTACCTAATTGTCATCCACTCGTCCGGTCTGGCCCGGTGATGATCGAAAGACCTGTTACGACATAAAATCAAGGTTTAGATCGGGTTCACGGAGTGTGGGTCTTACAAAGGGTATCGATTCTTGATAGTTAACTTGTTCAACTCTCGGTAGTCGATACATAGTCGTACACTACCGTCCTTCTTCTTTACGAACAATACAGGTGCTCCCCATGGTGATATGCTTGATCATATAAAACCCTTATCTAGTAGCTTTTATAATTGGATCTTCAACTCTTTTAATTCTGTAGGGGCCATCCTGTATGGTGCCTTAGACACCGGCGCCGACCCTGGCATGAGGTCTATCACGAACTTTGTAGCCCTGTCTGGAGGTAGACCTGGTAGCTCCTCTGGAAATACATCTGGAAACTCTCATACCACATCTAGATCTTCCATCCATATGATTCAGACATTGTTCATAACACTTACCCACTACAACATCTAGTCCAAAAGAGCTTGAACTAGCGAAATCTGGTATAAAGGTCTTAAGAGCTTGTCTAGTTCCTTCATCTCTTATGATTTTTCAAAGACTATCGTCAAAATCTCATATTGCACTTAGTAGCTTACATCTCTTTTATCACTGATGTTCTACCCTGATCTCTCTTTCGTATATCTGGAAAAACATCTTTCGACTATTTACTCATTACATATCCCAAGTCTATCTATAAGCATTAGGGTATATGCTTATATTCTTATTAATTCCACCAAATTTACTTTCGGTCTTTACTCAGTCCTCTTATTCATTATTAGAAATAACTCAATAGTAACTATACTAATCCAAGTACTATCAATGCCACGATTTTTGACTTCATGTTTTTATAAATCTTCTGCCTTGTCACAATTCATACCGATATAGCCATCTTTAATTTTGTCGATCTCTATCTACTCCTTTATTGGTTACTCTTAAAAATTCTTACTTCTTGCTCATGCACTCTTTTACAGGCCATGACTCAAATCCATCCATTTAGCACTCTCAGAATAGATTCTCCTTACTTCATCTGAGGTTTTCTTGGTTATAGAATCTAATCTGAATTCAATCGTCTTCCTCTAATAATTTTGTTATTAACTAAGTATCTCTATCAACGGATGTCGAGGAATATAAGAATCAGAATGTTTATCCAAAACTAATTCATTTCCTTCTTTCGAATTCAGTATAATAAAGAACACTTGTTTTATCTAGTGAACCTAGGTTTAAAGGATCAGGAGTAAATCTATGGTAATCCAACCGACATCCAAAGGTTGTTAGGTTGCACGGTGGTCCAAATACATGGAAATAGAGATTTTATAGCTCTTAGCCTCATGGTTATAGGTTCTATCGAGTATATAATGTCGTAGGTCAAGGCACTTCAAGAGTAAATATGGAGAAGTTTTGGTACATCAATAAATCAGGTATAAAATCGAAAAGATGTACATTCGAAATGATTAAACCTTTAAATGTTCATTTCGTTCATATCTTTATTCATGGTGTCGATCATGGAAGTAGCTTAGATTGGTATAATCAGGACTAATTCTAAGGAAATAACATCCATAACTCCAATTGACAGGTTGAATCAAGAAGGTATTCTGTCAAGGTACGAGAATTAGAATAAGGTATGTGCATCCTCTATAATCATAAGAGTAAGTCAATAATGCACTGCATCCTATATAAACCTATCTAGTTATATGACCACAATAGATTTGATCCTTTGCTGAAACGTTTGAGGCTTCATCTTCAAAAAATATTCCTCAACCCTTATCGGATCATTCTACCATGATGCAGTTATCCCATACATCAGTGGTTGATAGGGGTAACCACCTTGATACATTACTTGTTGTGCATCAAGCTTGTACACTGGGGTGTGTATTACTGGGACCTACGGTATGGTAGGCACTGTGTTACAACTAACATGTGCTAGAGGTATAGTATTACTACCAATCAGTATCCAGCATAATATTGTCCCTCAGAGCGGCCACTACAGTGAGTTATCTCAGTTCACCCAGTACCTGACTTATTATGTCTGCACTAGGGAGCAGGTCTGTCTCCCTTATATTATCCTCAGGACCATGCATCAGCCTACCATGCCTGACCAGATAAGCAACCTTCCATATGGCAGGCTTATCACTACACTCATGTAGCATTTTCGAGTGGACATGAGGGATGAGATTGCAGTCAAGGACACCATGACATCAGAGGACACCATGACATCAGACATTGACTGGGATGCCATTGTCCGGATGAGGATGGACAACCTGTCGATCAGTGATGAGGAGCTAGAGGCTCGTCCTCATCCGCTTAGGAGGGTAGCAGCAGCGGCAGCAGCAGCAGCAACAGCCAATACGGCTCATGTAGAAGAGGCAAGGGGTGATGGTAATGATGACCAGATGGAGGACATTCCAGCACTGGAACCGCAGCCCATGCCTGCAGTGGGACCATCCCAGCCTCCTTCCGATACCGTGATGGGTATGTTTATGGAGATTCGAGATGCCCAGCGCGAGATGAGCCGTGACCTAGGGCCCCTTTCTCGCAGTCTCAGAGTCACGCAGGAGCAGGTACACTGGCTCAGGGTAGCATATGAGCGTGACTATGATATCGCTGACCCTATTCCTCCTATGCCCCCAACCCCCTGATAGATCACTTTATTTTCTTTCCTCCTAGTGCATTGACTTTTATAACAGGGCAACTGTCCGGTCTCTGGACTGTACCCTGTAGCAAAATTTTTATTTATTTATTTATTTCACTCTTTGGATAGTTTATGTTTATACAATTTTCTTTTACTTGTTATGGTAATTTATGATCATTCTGCTTGTCACTATGGTTTCCTCACTAGAGCATGTGTATTTATTAATTCCACCTTTAGTATAGTACATTATGCTCTTTAGTTTTTAGTCTCAGGCATCAAACAAGTGCTTAAGGTGCGTTTTTATTAAGACTTTTAAATTTTTCCTATCTTAGTTCATTGACTCAGTCAAGTGCATGCATGGTCCGTTGGACAGGGCCTAAGAGCTCTGATACCAAGTTGTCACACCCCAATTCTGGTTGAACCAGAAGTGTGAGTGAACCGTCACTGAATCAACGGTTCACACCACGATCTCAATAAGACCGTGTCCACTCGTACAAACCATTGCACATAACCATAATCAGAATATAATAAAATACAGCGGAAGTCTTAAATTAAATGAACTGAGTACTTCTATTGATAAATAAATTATCCACTTATTCAAAATATCAAAACATAAATAATTATCCTTACATCCCAATTATAAATCCAACTGAATATAAATAAAAGAAACAAAACCAACATCCTAGAGGTACACGCAGAAAGGGCACTCGCATGAAGCGTCATGCTCGTCCTCCCCTGCTTGCACTTCTAAAGCAACAACACCTCCATATACTGGAGCGTCCATGTAGTCCTCCACAGTATAACCTGCATCAACATCTAAAAACATGTATATATACAACGGTGAGCTCACAACTTAACTCAGTAAGACAATCAGACAATGCAACAAACACATGCATGAGTAACATTCACATTATGGTCTGGTTTTAAGTTTACAATGTGCTATAGAAAGAATTGGCGGCCACCTCACCTCTATACACGAGTGTGTGAAGCCGCCAAATGGATCAAACACCACTGTCGTCCCACATGCACCCACCATGGAATAGAGATAGAGCTAAAGCGTCCGGATCAAACACCGCTAACACTTACCCTGATGCTCTACCTATACCAACACGTAAGCCCCTATTGACGAGGGCTTGCAAATTGGGCTCGCAACTAACCAATCCTATATGTCATCATAGTAGGTCCTATCCCAGCATAGCTCCCTACGGCATATAGATAGAGCTAGAGTCTAGTGGCCAGGCCGGAGACCACAGTGCCACTTCCTCCCCCTGATACTCTACCCGCACCAAGCATGCTAAGATAGAAACGATATAAAAAGGTGCTAGTGTGAGGAATGATCCTAGACCCCAGGCCCTTCCCATTTCACACACCAACGAAAATAATCACATGCCTAATAGTCACATCCTAGCATAGCGAGTATGCATGAACAATATAATAACTGAAAGTAAAGATGACATGCGAGTATGCACAAACATCAGTCCATAGAATCATAATTATTAACAACGTTTTACTGTTATTAAATTATTAATGTTTAGGTCTGATTCCCTTACTTGACACTTGTTTGATAACTTGCTCCGCATCACAGAATCCAAACTCGCTATCACAAGGTCCTACACAATGTTAGGGTTGTATTAGAATTAGTTTCTTAGGGTTTATGTTGGTCGAAAAACCAACTGGATCAAAAACACTCCTCACAGTGCAGACCGATCGCAGGTACCAATCGCGGTACTGTGGGGAAAGGTGCGACCGGTATGGTCGACCGGTCCCCACAGACCAGTCTCTGAGAGATACCGGTCATAATACCGGTCGCATAAGGTGCGACCGGTATGGTCGACCGGTATGCCTTCGGAAGACCATCAACGCGGTTCTCGCCTTCCGTCGGTCACCCCCTATTGATTCTAAGGTTTCTCCTACACATTCTAGGTCTGAGCAACGAGTTAGAGTTGTTTCATACTCCATTCAAGTCCTAGTTCCGATGATCCTCAGCCTAGAACTTGAATCTAGGGTTATCGACTGTATTAGGGTTTGACGGCAAATTTAGAGGTTTAGATTAATACCTCGCCTTGCATGGTATTGATCAATTCATGACTAATCTTCTATAATGCTTAACTTAGAGGAAGGTTTAAGCACTTACCGTTGGTTCGCAGTAGGGTGTTCTTCGTCCAACGGCAACGGCGGTTCCTCTCCCTCCTTCCTTAGCTCTTTCTCCTTCTTCGATCTCTTTCTCCTCTCTAGGGTTTGTGAGGATCAATGAAAGAGATTTTAGGAGGTTTAGGGGTCCTTAAATAGACTAGGATTGAGTTTAGGAAGTCCCCCTTATGTTAGGAAAGTCCTAGGGTTCGATATTTGGAAAGTGGGACCCGTAGAGATCCGGTTCCGGATCTAAGCAGTCTGCCTGCGCAGACATACCGGTCGACCGGTACCATCGACCGGTATGAATAAATTATCATACATGGGTCTGTTTCGTCCCTGGTTGTCATCCGTTCATCCCGTCTGGCCCAATGATGATTGGAAGACCTGTTACAACATGAATTAAAGGTTTAGATCGGATTCATGGAGTGCGGATCTTACAACAACTAGCAATTGATCTTGAAAGTAAAGATGACCCACTAAATGAGAATTGGGATATCGATGTGGAGGATAGTAGGGAAGACAATATTCATTTTGAAGGAGATAAAGATGAGGATTATGAGAAAGAGGATGATGAGAATTTGAGTTTTTCTGAAATTGAAGAAGAAGAATTTCAGGAAAAGACCATTACCAGGGATGAGGAGGTAGATATAGATGAAGTGGGAAGGATAGACAATTAGAGAAGGTTCTGTCTATGAAAACAAAGACTCTTGAACATGGTTTCTAACAGCACTTTCAGATGCAATATCATATCACCTTGATGGACATCATCTGACATTCATGTCAGACAAATAGAAGGTTATGTTTTAAGTTTCAATGTATTAAAGTTGTAGTTCCAAAGGATAGCCTCTGACATGTTTTTTTGTTTCAAACTAGATCACAATCGTCTAGGATATCTCAACAACCAAATAGACAAGCAAAAGCAAAGGGAAGAATGGTTGAGAAGGCTGAAAAGTCCAGGAGATCTTGGGCAGAAACACATAGGAAATAGTTTGGAAACAATGAAATGGGTTGTCAGAATTTGTAACTTTCAGTGAAGTTTTTTGTGTCATGCATTATATTCAGTGATGGTTTTTTGTGATGGTTTTTCATGCTCTTTATAGTGATGGATTTTTGATGGATTATAATCTGTTCATTATGTTCTGAGACTGTTATCTGGAGTGAAAGTAACTTCGGTTCTCCATGGAAACATCTAATAACAGGATCTTTTTATATTTATATTCAGTGATTGTTCACTGTAGGTCTTTTGAGACATTGTTTACTGCAGGTTTTTTGTGCCATTGCTCTGTGATTGTTCACTACAGGTTTTATTGATTGTATTATTTGTTTGTTTCTGTACATTTTATGCACTTTTTATATGAAATGGATACAACTTTCCATTTTATGCATCGGTATAAATTGAATGGAATGCTGATTGGATCCTTTGGGAAAATCTAAACCTGACCCAGATGTAATGCTACTAGGGAGTCAACAATAGAGCACTGGTTCATAACAGTGTCATGGGCTTGTATTTCAGATAGAAGACCAGATTTCTGAAGAATAGCTTTGACTTCAAATACATGACTAAGTTTTTTGTCATCCTTTCAGACCATGAAGTTAATATCTCTAAGAAAAGGCATTGAAGTCTTCCAGTGCAGACAGAGAAGACAATCTTTCCAAGCTAAATTTATAACCTGGTCCATTGATCTCTATTATTTTGAAAAATAAATCAAACATGCAACCTAAACTTCGCAAAAGGACTGGAAATAGGTACCTATGTTTCCGTTGATTGTGAAATAATTTTCTTTTTACTTTCGGACGAGGGGATAATCGCTGGTCGGCCTGACCACAATAAGGGGCACATTTTGGGAGTTGGAGGGTTTGGATCAAAGCAACAAACTATTTATTTACATAAGGCCATATTCTAAACCCAAGTGATGGTGAACTTTCGGTCTCCACCAATTTCACCATCATTTTCCACTTTTCTTTAAAACACCTATCTCCAAGCTCCAACGAATTAAATTTCATTCGCACCAACAAATAGACAGATTCATGACAATACATACAATGGCATCACCATTGTCATATAATGGAAGGCTAAGTCCAGTTATAATATACTAATAAGTCACTAAAAAACAACATGGATTCTTCTTCAAATCTACTGTTCATACATACAAGCTACAATCAATTTATCACTAACTGACTCTTTCATCAGGATTCTTCAAATCTAGCTTCTCCACAGCATCAAGGAGGTCTTCAAACATCTTAGAATTTTGCCCATGAGCTCTAATTACTCCTCTTAAGTAACCTCTCAAATAATTCGAGGAAGTACTTATACCAATTGTCATATGTAATGCCTGGGTCTGTGAGCTTTCACCTGTCTCATGGGAGTATTCCCCTCTCTCCTCAATTATAGTATCGGTCCTCGTACCTGACCAATTGCAGTATCGATCCCCATAACCTGAGAGCATTCCATTATCTCTATCCATTGGAGCATCCCGCATCTAAGATTACCCACCTACAAGACAATTATACAAGAATTTCATATTTCATATTACAATGACTTTCATTCATATGACAATAATTAAAAAGTGAAACTAGATTAACACTCACTCCTGTGGAATGTGGGCAACACCAGAATTGTCGTCCACTGTTTGTTGCCATTTTGACCGTTCTCACTTTGGAATGCCCAACTCCGCATGAACATTGTTTAAAATGCTCTACCCACATAACAAACTTCTGACAACTTTGACAACTATAATACCTTCTCCCAATATTTTTCTTCCCCTTACTTGTTGTACGTATGATACATGTAGCACCACAGTTCTCACATTTTGGATCCATATTCTAAATAAAATGCAATTACATTAGTAAACAGCACACATACTGTAAACAGAAAAACAGATAAGATTTTCACAAATACAGTTAAAATGCAATTGTTGTCTACTTTCTAGACTTGTTCTCTGTTGATCAGGTAGCTCACATGCTATGTAATGAATTACAATCTATGCAGAATGGATTTAAAAAGCTTATTGCATTTTGTTTGTGGCTCTAAAATTGATGTTTTAGTTCGATCTTATGCATTAATTTTTCTTTTTCTGTTGGCAGGCATAGGGACAGAGACCAAAAGCTTCAAATTTTTTCTTCATTGTCGAGCGGCAAATCAGATGTTTTAGGTCCACTCAGATTTGATTCTGGCTTGGATCCCTTGCCTTGTTTTTTATAATTGGTACAAGGATTTATGCATTAATTTTTCTTTTTCTATTGGAAGGCACAAGGACAAAGATCAAAAGCTTCAAATTTTTTCTTCACTGTCGAGTGCCAAATTAGGTGTTTTAGGTCCACTCAAGTTTGATTCTGGCTTGGATCCCTTGCCTTGTTTTTTATAATTGGTGCAAGGATCGGCCAAAACAAATACCATTGTTGGTCTTTGCTACAGTCATGACAACCTTGTTACAATTTGAGTCAAGACTCTTGTACTACTGGAGGTGGCGTAGTTGTATAAGCCCAAAGAATTCCAAATGGCTTCGAAAAAATCTTACAGGTATTGCTCCCCTTTCAAATTTGATTGACGGTTTGATTTGAATATACACAAATATTGAAGGCCAACAATAACCTGATGCCATTTGTGTATATTCAAATCAAACCTATTTTTTATTTGAATAGAGGGGAGAAGATGACAGACAGAGCAAATAGAGGGGAGAAGGATGACGGGCAGAGGAAAGAGAGGGGAGCACATACACTAACCTGATGGCAGAGCTTAGATGCCGGAGCTTGGATGCCGCTGCAGGAAAGATAAACTTCCACAGTCGTACAACACAGAGGGGACTCCAGCGTTAGGGGTTAGGGCCTGGGTGAGAGTGAAAAGGAAAGAGAGAAAGAGAAAATATAAGTTTCATTACCAGGTCAAATTAGTCATCCAACTTAATTTTTTAATTTTTCAATTTATAATATTAAGGGTAAAACTGTATATCAACAATTTTAGTGATTTCCGTCAGTTAAGTGGGTGTGGGTTGATGTTTTTGTAAACTTGTGGGTGGTAAATGATGTTAGCAATCCTTGTTGGGGTGTATGTGAAACTTTTCCTAAATTAAATTATTTAAATTTCAGGTTATGATATTGGGAATGTTTTGATTCATGATAGACTTATTCCTATAGAATTTTACAACATTATGTAATTCTTAAATGTACTTGATTTGTAATTAATCTTTGTTATGGATTAAGACTCATAATTTTCAGTCTTAAAAAAATCCTTAAGAGGTAGGCTTTTGAGTGTTTAGAACCGTTAAGGAGTCGAAACCGGACTATCCTATTATTAAATGGGACGAATTTCTAGTTTTGGGACCGTATAGTAAACGGGATGAGTCTGGAATTAGCCTCCTTGGGACTGTCCCAATTGCTCAGAACTGTCCAATTGACTCCCTCAATTGCAGGATTCGGATCCTCTCCTATCGTTGGAGGGATTCCAATCGTGATCCGACGACTGGAATTCACAATGCTATGCGCACATGAAGGATCTTTTTCCCTTGAGTCTTGGGTTAAAGTATAGAAAAGGAATTACACACCCCAGCCTGCCCTTAACAGCGAGTAGGATCCTTGTATAATTATTGTATTTGAACAAAATTGTCCCCATTGCATTGTTTGATCGCTGGAGTTTTTCCTTGGAAACAAGACAATTTTCAACGAGAGAACAGAAATGGGTCTCTCTCTCTCTCTCTCTCTCTCTCTCTCTGCACTTTCTTGGTACCCACCAACCCTTCATCTACAAGACTAAATATCATCAAACAAATCTACCGAGGCATGAGGACGAAAGCATCCCAAGTTTGAAAAGCACAGCAGGAACAATATTCTCCTTGATTCCAGTATAAAAATGAGGGGATAATGATTGTACATGCATGAGAACAACCTCCTTACGTCTATGCCAAGGCAGAAAAAGGAAAAGAAAAATACAGGTGGAATCGATGCTCAATCCTCCTTTGGTATCCTGCTTTTCCTCCCCTGACTCCATCATAAAAGCTGCTACGGAGAAGTAAAATAATGCATTGGGAGTGAGTTACACTCAGAGAATCCAAAGCTGGGCATCTTTGAAAGGCAAGACACAATTGTGTATAAATATCATCATATGTCAGTCACGTCCTAACCATTGCACCTCCCTGCTTGACTCTGGAATCATCAGTCTCATCATCCTTAATTGCTTCTTTCTATAATTCTGCCCTTTCTGCTAGTGAGTGATCATCTGTATGTAACTCCAATTCTCCTCTCTTCATAAACTGTTTCTTGAGTTTCCACTGCTACCCTCTTTGTCTTCTCCTTTTGAATCATTTATCTCCAATTTCTCTATCCATAAATTTTCCAGCAAATTTTATTCTTTCATTCACTCTGTTCTGTCCTTTTCGCCATTCACTCACGCCTTCTCATGGATAAGTTTGTACCATTTGTAAGCTCTATTAACACAAATCTGATTGCTCCTGTATTTGAACGGATAAACTACTTGAGAAACTCCCGTGACAGTATCAAAGATCTCAGATCTTCAATTCAAAATCTCAAGTTAAGGATGAATGGGGAAGGCACTTCAACAGCACCAGGCAATGCTGGACAAGTCGACACTGATGCAATGAAGAAATGGCGCGAGGACGTCCGTGAAATCGAAAAGGAAGCCAATGCCATAGAAGAGGAGTATATTCAAGGGACGTGTGTGAAGAATTGCTGGTCAATCTACGAAGTGAGCAAAAAGTCTGTAAACCTCAAGAAAAGGGCTGATGATCTTAAGCCCCCCGAACTATCTGTTGCGCCAAGTCAATCTTCAACAGCGCAAATCCAGAACCAGCCATTAATTTCAACTGAAAGCTCTCCCCTGCAGCAGTTGGTTTATCACATATGTCATCCAGAATCTAGGATCATTGCGGTACATGGCATGCAGGGAGTGGGTAAGACCACTCTGGTCAGAATAATAAACAGTCACTTCATCAAAGAGAATTCTCGTTTTGATACCGTGATTATGGTCACAGTATCCGCCACTCTCAACATACAAGACATCCGAACCAGAATCGGTGAGCGCCTCGGATTAGATTTATCAAATTCCTCTGAGGATGGTGCAAGAGATGAACTGTCGAAGGCCCTTTGGAGGAAGAAGTTTCTTTTAATTTTGGATGATGTGCGACAACAATTGGATCTCAAGAATGTTGGAATCATTCAAACAGGTCGAAGCGAAAAAGGGAGCAAGATCGTATTGACCACTCAGAATCAAGATGTCCGCAAGGATACGACGGTTAATGTCGCAATAGAAGTGCAACCATTATCAGGAGACGAAGCATGGACCCTCTTTGTTGAAAAAGCTGGTCGACATGTTACTGTTAATCCTATAAAAGCTCTTGCTGAAAGAATTGTTCGATGGTGTGAGGGTTTGCCACTTGCAATCGTCATCGTTGCTCGTGCAATGGCTAATCGACATGGAGTCCAGGAGTGGAAGAAAGCTGCAACGCAAATTGAAGAATCAGTAGGTATGGAGAAAAAAGAAGTTGGACTTTTAAATTTCAGTTTTCATAGATTGAAGGATGATATGCTTAGGCATCTATTTCTTTATTGTGCTTGCTTCCCTGAAGACCATAACATTAGGAAAGTCCAGATATTAGATTTTTGCATTGGAGAGGGGTTAGTAGATAGATTACGTAGTTTGACTGCTGTTAGAAATGAAGTTGAAGCTCTGATTTTGAGCTTGAAAGTTGCTTCCATGTTGGAAGATGGAGATGATGAAGATAGTGTGAGGATGCATGACATGATGCGAGAATTTGCACTTTTGATTACTTCTTCAAACTGGGACTATAACCACAAGTTGTTGATAAAGACTGGTGGATCAATTGTACAGATACCACAGGCTAATGAGTGGGAGGCTGCAACAAGGATTTCACTGATGAATACAGGAATTAAGGAGTTGCCGGAATTGGAAGAGAGATGCCCAAAATTAGCCACGTTGTTAGTGCGCAATAATTTGGGAATCCACACTATTCCCAAAAAAAATTTCTTTGAACTCATGCATTATCTTAGCATACTTGATCTTTCTTACACATCTGAATTGAAATCTCTCCCAGATTCTTTGTCCAGTTTGGTGAATCTTCGGGTGTTAAGGTTACAACGTTGTAGCGGTTTGGAAACATTGCCTGCCCTGGGAATGCTCAGCCAGCTCCAAGTTTTAGATTTATGCCACTGTGATAAGTTAAAGCACCAAATCCTCAAATCTGAATGGGTGGGAGGTGTATGTAGATTAAGATACTTAGATGTGTCTTGGAGCCAAGTTTCTCTTCAAGCGGGGGTAATTTCTACTTGGTTGGTCAAATTGGAGGAATTGAGGATGGAACAAGCAGAAATGATAAGATGGAGGGTGAGTACTGAAAATGAAAACAATGTGAGCATTGATGTAAGGGAATTGTCTCACTTGACCCGTTTAACATCTCTTTGCATTTCCTTCAAAGATATCATTATTTCAGATTGGTTCAAACCTATAGCAGAGAAGATGGTGAACTTGGAGCTGATTCGTTGCAGGGTTATAATACAAGACCTTGTAGAAGCTCTCAATGAATCCCAAAATCCACTAAAGCGGCTACGGATTGAAGAGTGCGAGGGTGTGACATGTGTGCCCACTCTTGTTGAAGACTATTTGTTCCTATTGAATTGTGCCGACTTGGAGAAGGTGTTGGATGGAGCGGAGGCTGTCCATGATTCCTTTAGTACATTAAAAGAATTAAGACTTCGGTTCTTGCCAAAATTGGAGAGGCTTTGTGTTGGCCCCATACCACAAAATTGCTTTGGTCAACTCTTGATCATAAGCATAGAACAATGCCATAGATTGAAGACGGTCTTCAGCAAGGGAATGTCAGGAGCTTTCAAAAACTTGAAGTCCATTGAGGTCGCTAGTTGTGATATAATGGAAGCAATAATGGAGGCAGAGGAAGAAGAGATTATTTTTAATAAGATCTTTCTCCCAAAACTGAAAGTTTTGAGGCTCCAATTCTTACCAGCACTAACTGACCTATGTAGCAACTGTGTCTTGCATTGTCCACTTCTCGAAGATTTGATGGTGAAGGAATGTCCACAGCTAAATCAGGATTCATTCACTCAAGCGTAATGGATGAATTACATTTAAGCGAGGAATAGACGCCAGCTTTGTCAGAATCACATATGGAATTATGGTTGTTTGTATGAAAGCTTTGGATTTGAGAGGGTTTTGTGTTTGAGGATGGATTGAATTTATTTATTTATTTATTTATTTATTTTTTTTTTTTTTTTTTTTTTTTTTTTATGGTTGGAGGGAGTAGTTGGATGTTCTTCTGTGTATCTTTCTTTGATCATGACCTTTTCTTGTACTATAAGAAGTAGGTTGATTTACGAATAATGCTGGATTATGTGTAATCTGAATATGCTAGCTAGAGTTGATTTCATCGATTTTGTGAGTTTCTTTATCGATCTAGTAACAGTTTGAGGTCATATTGATTTTCCCTCTGCGTCTGTTACGGTTACTTATTTTGTGCGTGTGTGTGTGTGTGTATGTATGTATGTGTGTGTGTGTTTAAACGTCTATCAAGAACTCATATCACATAGATAGAGTAGAATTTACAGGATATCTTTACAAAGAGTGGTTACCATAGAGAGAGTGCCTAGCTAAGTAAATTTATTTGCTAAAATGTGGTTTCTCTTAATTTCTTGTCTCATTTTCTTGTATCACTAACTTGAACAAGCAACCATTACACCAAAAAGAGTGAAAAATTCAATTTCCTAGCAAAAAGATCTAATCAAATTCAAACTATTAATCAAGATAACAATGTCATTATATAAAATGAATTGCAAGAGACTATTCAAGTCAGACACAGGGATTAGGACACATATATAATGAAGCAAGCCATAGGCAGTAACCAGTTTAGTATGGCTGTATTGGTATTCAGATTAGCTTTTAAATTTACCATAACTACTAACTTCAAAAACCATAATTAAAGATGGCATGCTTTGAAGGGGTAGCCGATATAACAATATCATTTATCATTTAAGATGGAATTTATTATATAACTAGCTACCAAATATGGGAGGCATAAAGAGTATGATGTCCCCGTATCGCCATTGAGAGGGGGGCCGAGGTGAATCAGTGGTAGTTAAAAACAATCCCTGAAAACTCTCGATCACAAAGTGAAAGCTCCAGCTCCAGCTCCAGCTTTCACTTTGTCATTCAACTTTAAAACCTAATTGTCACTCCACAATCAACTATACCACACACGTCGTATGTGCATCTACCTCATAACTACTAGATTGTGGTCAGGTTTACCAGGTGTATCATACCCATCCTGCAAAGTAAACACTTGAATATTCATAGCAATAAACAATCTAGACAAGATATACATGGTTCATTTCTATAGTGTGTGAAGGACTAATCCATGAAGTGTATACTCAATACACAACACTGTTCGACAACTACAACGGCCCACGAGATGCTACTCTTGCTTAAACCCTTGATGAAGCTTCAACCCCAACTATGCTTAGTAACAACTGAACTCCCCAATACAATGCTAAAGCAGGCTTATATAGATGTCTTGCATTGGAAACTCGTAACAATATGCATGCAAATCCCCTCAATTAAATCAAGAACTAGGTTTTATAATTGTCCACACTACCTAGAGTAATAAAGATAGGATATGGGAACTCGGACTATCTCTACCTCAGCAATCCTTATAATCACGCTGTGTAGATGCTGAAGACCAGTTCTACATGCGCTCAGATCATTAAAATAGGATCCATGATGTCTTATTAGAGGTTTTCCTCCAAAAACCTTTTCTCTGCCCTTTTCGGATTCAAATCCTCTCTTGCAGCAGGAGGGTCCTGTGGCTGATCCAAGGGCTTGGGGATCAGTCTGCCCACCTGCCAATAAATGGGGAGGTGGGCTAACTGAAATTCGGCCCTTGGCAGGGGGCTGGTCCGCAGGAGACGATTTGGATACCCTTCACCTCCCTTTGACAGCTCTGATACGTTTTGGATCGAATTCCAAGAGCACTAAAAAAAAATGTCTTAAATCTGATTTATAGAAAACCCCACCTTGATTATGACCCTTCGATCATGAACAACGAAATCAGATCTGAAGGCTCAGATCGATTTGCATAGGATCTTGTGATAAACGCCATGTCACTCGCCATCGGATTGTGCTTTAAAAAAGTGGGTGAAATCTGGACGGTCTGATCTGAAAAATCTAGCTGACATGATTTAAATATTGTGAGATTAATGAAATCCAATAAATCGGCATCTTTTTTACGATGTTCGTATGCAGCGTTGCACTGAAGCATTGCTTGAATATGTGCAGTGTATTACGCCGAATTAAGTTGCGCTCTCCAATAAGAGGACTCATGGAAGGATTTGACGCGACATTGCCTGCGCGTCAGTGCTATTTGATCTGATCCGTCAGATTTGTCCAGCACCTACGTGGCGCTTTTTAGATCGTTGGATCAAATTTTTAAGAACTTAAATTAATCCAACCTAAGCTGTTGTTCCATATTTGCATTTAAGCACGAAAGCTATTAAATAACATGATGCACATACCCCTGTCAAACACGCACCACCGAAAGCTATTAAATTTGATTTTTTGAATCCTTTTTGACAAGTTGTCGAAAAATTGATCGTAGTTTCTCTATAGGACCTACTAAATGTGTGTGTGTGTGGTGTGTGTGTGTGTGTGCGTGCCTCAAATCGTCACTAAACGTATGTAGGGGTCAATCGATTTAATATCGGATCAAAACCCAGTCACCTCAATAGCTATACCTGATCCACTCATTGCATAATGCTATAAACCCTGTCAATTTGATGTCGGCTCTTTCACACCACTACAGATCACTATCACACACTTCCGAACGTTGCCACACATGTCCAAAAGATGTAATCTCACACTGTCATTATTCTACCTGCTCACTGACAGTACTGTCTTAGACACATCTAGCATTGCTCTGCCACTGCCATTGTCACAGCCACGTGTGACTGAACATTGTACCTCACAAATGAATAGCTTTGTGTATTGTTCAACTGACATAATGTGTTGACAACAATGACAATCACAACGTGACTCAATAAATTATAATTTTTTATAACAACTTTCCAATGCCTACAATTCCAATCTTTGTGACATTGATGAAAGTAAAAGATAATCAGCTGGGGAATATCCTAATTAATCCCACCGAAGAAAAACATATTGAACTAATGTGTTGCATAGGTACCATTTAAAATACTTTGAAATCCTCCATCAAATTTTTTTCTTAACTTTCATACCTAGACATGCCTAATAAATCTTGAGAGAGAGAGAATTCAAATCACGTGCGGAGCAAAGATACATCCCACTGTTCCAATCACAGCACCTCCTAGAAGGAACCAGTAATTAAATCATTGCCACCACCTCTACCACCATCACTACATATTGAAGAAAATGCAAGAGCATGAGAAGAAACAAAAAGAAAAACATAAGAATCAACAAAATCAGGAAAGCTAAGGAGGTGTTTGTCGGTTCTTAAAACCTAAAACCAAGAACATCCTAAACTAATAATTAATAAGAGTATTGCTGGAAATATTAGCACCACAAGGAAAATATATTATTTAAGACTATCTAATAATGATATTAAAGATAATATCAACAATCAAATCATTTGATTAAGAATCTGAACAAATATAATGTAATATAATGAAATCTAAACACATACCTTATACGATGTTAATCAAGGAAACAATTAGGGCTGAGTCGTGTTGGTACACTCTCCTTAAGATTGTGTTTGCCCCCTATACGGTGCAACGGGTCCCTGCAAACTAACCTCCAAGATAAAACAGTCTTTCAGAAGGACACCCACCCAGTGTGCACTCACTGTTAGGTGTATGCAGACCCGACGGCTAAGGTTAACAATCATTTAAAACAAGGATGGAATAGACTCTATCGATAAATCAGAGTAGAGAGAGAGAGAGAGTTGGAAGGAGAAGGAAGAGAGATATGAATTTTTTATTCAAATCTTGAGTGATTTGGAATGATGCAACATCCTCTATTTATAGAAGACAAGTACCTCTCCAAGGGTCACTACCAAAAGGCATGGGTGTACCTCTTCATACTAAAATGTATGGGTGTACCTCTTCATACCAAAAGGTATAAGTCACCACCATTCTAAAAGGGTACACTTGAATAGGTATGTATCCACACCCATATCCATATCCATTTCACTATCCATATCCATATCTATTTCCATATCCAACTCAAAACAAAATTGAAATTAAATTTCCCACAAAATTAAAATCAAAACTTTAAATTTAATTTTAAAACTTTTTGAAACTTTATTTGTTTTTTGATATTAAAAACAACAATCCCCCACAAGTTTCAAAAAGATTGATAAAACCAGAATCAGACTGTTAACCTCATGAGAACTGTAAGCGACGTCGTTGCAGATGTTTGTCGACTTGAATCTACACTAGGTCTGATAGGCCACGCTACAGAGTACGGGTGAAGCTTGCTCCTTGAACCTTTCCTCATTGGTGTAGCCGATTGACCTACCAGCCACATCTTACAGTCCGACCCTCAAAAAATCCCTTAATGGTGGACATATTTTTTAAACTGGCCTTGTCCCTATCCTGGTTCATGAATGTTCATGAGAGTTCGCCCTTAAAACTTTCATTTTAGGCGGCCCCACTTCCTACATTCAATAAGGTCAGCCCATAATGTGCACCACAGTTAACACACCCCCACATTCCTCTGGGATAATTTGGCTTGACTAAGAATCCTTGAGATTCATCCTCTGTTCATTGTGGTGAGTACTACCTTACCATCTAACCAGAATGAGCAAAATATGATAGTACTGAACAAGTCATCTGTGTGACTTCGTTTTTACCCATTGAATCTAATTCCAGGGATCTCCTATCACATAGGTTGGATTTCAATTACATGACTTATGCCACAGGCTTTAAACTCATTCCTTTAGATATATACCACCTTAGTGGTAAGAAGCTAAATAATTATAATAGTCAAAACTTCTCAGTACTGAGTTATGTCAAAAGCGCACTATTCCATTAGCTTCTCCAGACATATTGTATAACCGCCTAAGACCTACATGTCTTAGATGTCCTTAGAATTTTATAAATCCGACAAAGTCATATTTATCTTACTTGTAACTTTTTGCCGTTGAATCTACTTCTTTAAAGTATCATAACCAACTTCGATTTTCATCATATATCTGTTTTCAAGATTTTAGTCATTGACCCTAATCCCGACTTAACTTCCTAGTCATACTTGACTATCCATGGTGGAATTACCATCATGGTCTTCTCCTTTTGGAATCAAGGTGATCTTTTCGAATCTAGACTTGTCTTCTAGATTCCATGTCTAAATTAATGATTCTATGTTGACATCATTCTTCTTTATTAGAAGAGTTTGACCAGCAAATATGTATTCTTACAAAACCCCCACAATTCTGGGTTTTTTATACTCAACTTTATAAGAACTCTGAGTATGCATAAGGTACACTATCATTTCATTTATTCATATAAATTCTTAGCATCTCACGTCTCTGAATTAATCATATTCAACATATTTTCTTGATTTATCATATCTATGGTTAATAAACAACATCCATGCATTTTAGACCTTAATAGTCTCAAAAAATGATCATTATGCTAAGAATCTCATACTCAAATCTGATTAGGCCAACTGTTTTGGTCCTATAATTTTTACTGCCTTTCACTTAGGCTGATTAAAGTCTAGTTAATCATGAGTCTCAAAAATATGATCACACCAATTGTTTAATTAACAATTAACTTATTTTTTAAGTACATGAAATAGTATTCTCTCATGAAAATTAAACTGTCCATATAACTAGTGCACCTTATAATCATGTAACAAATAATAATATTATAGACCAAACAAACCATTAACCATGTTACAAACCATTAATCATATGATTAATAATGATAACACAAAATGAAAATTCACTATCGATTTTTATGACTTGTCAAACATAATCAAGGTAACTGATTTTAAATACACATCAATCTATATTAGTTACTAACTTATCTTTTAACCATTTTATTTCATTTTATTTGGTAAAACAAATCTATTTCAAACTCATGCATGACAAACCCATTGCATATAAGTCAAGACAAATCGGTTAGAACTATTCTTAAGGAATGCTCCCTTAGAAAGATACCAACACTCACACAAGGTGACTTATGTGTTTTACTAAACACATCACTTCACATATGACGTCTAACCGGATCAAATAAATTTGGTCTCAAGGCATTGATTGCCAACCCTTGGACTTCTCAAGTCCAATCAAGAAATGACCATATGCAAATAACAAGCATTCAATTTATACATATTATCTCAACACAAGTAGTTAGAAATTGACATAAATATGTCTAACAGTACCATAAACAGTATTTCCATTACATAGCCAAAAGAAAAATATACACATAACTAATGATCATTTCATCGATCAATATGCAATAGTTTCAATTAAACATCTTGGCTAGATCAACCAATTAAAGTTGGTCAACACTTAACTTATAATATCATGTACTTTCCATAACATAACAATATACTAGCCAATATATCTATATATTTTCAAAATGAAACACGTTTGTTATATGTACCACTAAACATTTTTTCCAATAAAACAACTTTGGTTAAAATCAATTTGTTTCACTTGGTTTTAATTGCTAACACCTTGGATTTAATTAACAATGCCAAATGGACCTTATTAGCCTGCAAGCATGACCAATGAATGCAATATTCAAGCCTATTATCAATATACTCGCTAATAGCCCATAGTCATGAGGTACTAATCTTCTTACAACAATGAACCAAACATTATAATATTACTTTGGCTCAAATAGCCAAAAAAGTTAAAGATTAATTCAAATCTAGCTAGGCCTTCATATCCAACCATGTACCAGATAACCATTCACAATGCAATTTATAGACTTTACATGTATCTTATACATGTAAAATAATATATATGTAACGAACAAAACAACAATGATAGGCAAATCTCAGGACTAATAAGATGCACAAAATCTAGTTATATCCAAGTCCCATGTTTTAATTTAGATTATAAGCCGACCCATTTTACCCCTAATCCAGTCGATCATCTAAACGATCTCACTAGGGGTCACAAATGAGCCAACCACCCCTCAAGTAATGAAAAGGCACGATCACCTTAAAACCCCCCCACACACACATTTTACCGGGGGCACTTACGAGCCACCTAACCTATGCAGGTCCTTATTTATACTCTCTTCTAGACAGTTCATGGTTCACCTCTGGGTAAACATTCAAAAACCAAGTCAGATGCAAAATCTCTTTCGTAGTATTAATTTTCCATTTTAGATGGTTAACTCTTGGCAGTTGCGGCAATTACTAGAGTTTGGACAAAAAATCTACAACGATCACCTTTTTTCCTTGTACTTGATCACCAATTCGAACTGTTGCAAGAACTAAAACTTACTTCACATGTCCTGTCTATGTATTTATTATTTATTTATTTTTATTATTACCCAACAGTTGCGGAGAGTAAATTCTCCCTTACGAACAAGATATTATAATAGACCATCTTCCATATACACAATCAACATTCCTATAAGGAAAACATATATAAACAAACTATTGACATACATTTAATGCTATTCCACTCAACCCAAAGACACCTCTTCACTCACACTCGATAATCTGGATGCCCCTTTAAAATACACCACTTCCTAACGGTGCTTGTAAGGCAAGTCCCCACCGTTTCAAGAAGCAAGAGAGTATCGATAAACATTGGTGTTTACAATAGAACTGGTGCAGATTCAGGGAACAAGAGTCATATAACTGACCGGCACCCTTCAAGATTATGATTCAACTAATTAACCATGATCAGAAGAAACTTAGGTCCCATTGACACACAAGAAGCCACTTTGTAAACCTTTCCCTCAAGATACCACTTAGATTCTTGCAAGGTTAAGAGATATGGAAAAAAAAAAAAATAAAAAAATCCTGATTAGACAATTACTAGTGTTATTAACAGTTTTGCAATATGGTGTACATTCCAGCTTGTATATTATTGTTGGCACTTTTGGACGTATGTCTGTTGACAACATTCAAACAGAACTCCTTGTATGGATTTATCACATTGCTCAATCCGGTAGTAACCGTTCACTTTGGGATCTGTGCAGATAGTTTCTAAAATAGGAAAACACTGCAACTTTTGACAAGTATCAATGCAACTCTTTGAATGGACGTGAATAAAAACTACTCATCAAACCTCTGGAGGAAAAGAGGTTATGAACCGGTCTATAGTTACTTTTAATCTGGTCAATCGAAAGAGGAAAGATTCACATTCATCTCTCTAAGTTCAAGAGAAACGGGATACATAGGCACAATACACTTGCACTAGGCCAAGAATTTTCACTAAGATCTGTCCACCCATGTAAACTTATATATTAATAGTTTAATATTCAATGAGCATGTTTCTCTACATATCCGCTTAAATCAGAAACTAACCATTGGCACATCATTGCACACTCCATGTTGTAGCACTACTGAAGACTACCCATGAAGTGATTTTATTTATTTTCTTCCCTCTTACTTGGACTGACAACAAATGTTGGCCTTTGTATTGTAATTGTTGGCAAATTGGGCTAATTGGGTCAAGTTTGATGAGAGAGAGTGTCTACGGACCCTACAGGCGATATGACAGTGAAACAGGTGATGCAATTTTGTTACAGGTGATGTGAAACATGACAGAGGAGAGAGAATCAGAAGAGAGAGAAAGAAGAGAGAGAATCAAAGGAGAGAGAAAGAGGAGAGAGAAAGTGGGACCCATCAAGCCAGCCTGGCCGAGGGCCAAGGCAGCCAGCCTAGCAGGCCAGCCGCATGGCACCACAAGCTGGCCAGCAGCACAGTAGGCCCACAAGCCCCGCAAGTCATGCTGCAAGGCAGCAGGCCCGTAGGCAGCAGGCCCGCGCGCACGCTGGCCTATTCCCTCTCGCATGCCGCGCTCATCCCCCAGCTGTTCGACACATTGTCTAGAGAGAGAGAGGCACAAATTCTAGAGTGATTTCTTCTCCGGAAGAAATCACTCTACAGGGTGTGATTTGATGAGAATCGGATTCCAGAGGCCATTAAAATACCATTCAGGGGCTTTTTGGGTAGTTCGCAAAAGTTAAAATACCTTATCGACGGTCAAGATGGAGCCACGCATGTCAGATTCCAGATGGACGATCCTAAACAATGCGGGCTATGGTGTTTCTCAGACGGAGTCGTCAGATACTCCCGTGCATGTGCTGATTGGCCAGACGCAGTTTAATAAAATGCGCCGCATCACATGGAAGCAGAGCCGTTATCCAGTGTGACGCGCCTACGGTGCTGCGGCACTATTGATCCAGATCTAACGGCTGTTGTTCAAGCCGACTTTCGAAGACGCGGATTATCCAGGTCCGAGGGATCAGGTTCGATCCCGCCTTTTTAAGTGAGATCCGACGGCCGATTATACAGATTCTCTCTTCGGCCTATCAGAGCGCGACACCCAAGCAGCGCGGCGCGGCTACGGTGCTTCGCGGCTACATCAAGTTGAGTTTAAAGATTCCATTTTGAATTTTTTCAGTGGCCGAATTTGTTTTCCTCATAACTTGGCCATCCGGTAGCCAAATCCGACGATCCAAATTGCTTCGAGCTAGGTTTTTCATTCTCTATCAATTGAGAATGGTTGTAGAACCTACTGGCCGTGAAAAATATATCTGAAAGGGGATTTTTGAAGGAAGAGGGAAGAACTTCATGTTTTTCGATTTTTCTGGTTCTGGAAATTGAAGACAATCATTCATCATCCCTGTTCGTGCTGATGCCGATACACTGATGTGTTTTTGAAGGCTGGTGGAGCTTGGTTGCATATGACGAGGGATAAACTGATTATCAGAAGAAGAGGAATGTCGTCAGTTGTCAGAAAAAATTGGTTGTGAGATTTTCTCAACTCCCTTATTGTTTATCGAATTAATGCATTGTATGTTAAAGTAGGTTGATAATGTTGAATGCCTACGTTGTATGGGAGTCTATTGTATGCTAGCATTAGGCAAAAAATAAAAAAAGAAATATTGAATGCCTTGCTAGGTTGGGATTTAATTGTAGGGCATCATTATAAGCCCCAAAAATTATTCTATTTGTGGTGTGTTCAGTGGGTGCTGGACACTGGCTTTATGCCTGAATTTTGGCGTTGTTACGCCCTCTCAGTTTTATGCTGGGAAAATTTAGGGTGAGCATCCTTGTCCTGTAAAGGGCTAAAAGTTGAGTATTGAGTAAATACGGAGCCCATTGGGCATTACTCCGTGGATTAGCCATCACTCACTGTGGTGGTGAACCACATAATACTTCTGTGTTGTGGTTTGTTTTAATTATGTACTTTGTGAAGTGCGTGGAATAAATTGCAGGATGGGTGTGCAAATCCGATAGACCTGGCCACTGAGTGGTTGCGAGGTAGATTTGCATACGATTGTGTGTGGGGCAGTCTGGTTCATCATAAGCACTGGGCAGCAAAGAAATATCAGAGAAAAAGTATTCACACTGATTCACCCCCCTCTCAGTGTCATTCAAGGTCCATCAATTGGTATCAAAGCACTAGGCTTAGTGAAAGCTGAATCGGCATCTGAGAGATCAGAGGGTAGCAATAGCACCAGGGGAAGGTTCACATAAACCCCTATTGTTCGATGGTACAGACTTTGTGTTTTGGAAAAGGCGAATGGAGATATATGTGGGATCACTTGGATTTGATGTTTGGGCTGCAGTTAAATTTGGCTACACTCCACATGATACAGTTGTTCCTAGTGCAACAGACAAAAAGAATTTTGAAAATAACAGAAAGGCACTCAATGCCATTCAAGGTGGTCTGACCAACAGTGAATTGTCCAAGGTCATGGATTGCAAGACTGCAAAGGAGGTCTGGGATAGACTAATAAACATCTATGAAGGAGACAAGAAGATCAAGAAAGTGAAATTGCAAACATTCAGGGCTCAGTTCGAAAACCTAAAAATGAATGAAGATGAAACTGTTGATCAGTATATGAACAGAGTGAATGAAGTGGTTAACTCTATCAGAGGACTGGGTGAAGATTTAAAAGGTTCTGTTGTTTGTCAGAAAATATTGCGGTCTCTCACATCCAAGAATGAATCAAAGGTTTCTGCTCTTGAAGAAACTAAGAATTTGGATGAAGTCACCATAGATGAAATATATGGTGCATTGACAGCTTTTGAGATGAGAATAGACCCTGGAACTACTGGAGACAAGCAAGTAGCTTTCAAGGCTATGAAGAAGCTGAAAATTTCTGAAAAACAAAATGACGAAGAAAGTGAAGATGAGGCCACAGCTCATTTCACTAGAAAATTAAAGAAGGGTACAGGTAAATACAAGAACAAGTTTCATTTCAAATGTTTCAACTGTGGCAAGGTTGGACATTTTGCTGCAAAATGCCCCATGAAGAGTAAGTTTGACAGTGATGATGAAGAAGATAGAAAAAGCAAGTTTAAAGGAAAGAAAAATTATAACATCAAGAAAAACAAGTCCAGCAAAAGGAGTTTTATCTCTAAGAGAAGCACTGAAACTTCAGATGATGACTCTGATGAAATCTCTGAAGATGAGCCTAGTGAGGCTTTGTTTATGGTTTACATTGAAGCTCAAGATAAAAACACAGATAAAAACAAAATTGTGAATTCTATCTCAAGTGGTGATGAAGAGAGAGACAAGGAAGATAAGTTTTCAAGCAGTGATGAAGAGGGTGAGATAAATTTTGAGGAAGAACTTGTTGCAGCTATGAAGGAGCTTAAGAAGGAAAGAAAGCATAACAAGCTTGCCTCTCAAGAAGCCAAAAAACAAAAGCAAGTAATTCAAGAACTGAAAGCTCAATATGAAGAGTCCAAGAAAATTATAGAAAATCTCAATACTCAGCTTAAACAGGCATCTGTAGACTACTCCATGGTGTTGAATGAGAATGCAAGTTTGAAAGTTCAAATTGAAGAACAACTTCCTATGATTGATCGATTTGAAGAATTTGAGAATGATTTTGCTCTTCTAAAGACAAAAGTAGCAGAGTATGAAAAAGAAGAGGTTGAGAGACAACAAAAATTATCTCAACATGAGGATTTAAATAATTTTACTTTAGTGCATCCTAGTAGTAATAAGCTTGACAGGATTATCAATGCTCAAAGACCTTCCCACATCAAGTTTGGCCTTGGTTTTGATAAAGGAGAGACATCAAAAATTGCCAACTCAAAGGGAAAAGGGCCCATATCTTTTGTAAAGGAAAATGAAAAGGGTAAGGACCCTATAGTTCATTGTCAAGGTGGAAACAAAATTCCTCTTCCTAAGACTAACTATGCAAGGCCAAGACAAAATGCATGGCAAGGCAAGAGAATGGAGTATGACAATTTCTACAAAGAAAATTATCCCAGTGCACCACAGAGATAGATGAGATACATGGCAACTGCAAGGCCAAGACCTCACTTTCAGGGTTACTGCTACAGATGCAACAATTTTGGACATAAAATTACTACCTGCAAATTTAACATGAGAGATGTAAAATTTGAGAGTAGAAATCAATTTGCTCCCCTTGAAGAGAACTTTGTAGAGTGTTACAACTGTAATAACTTTGGGCATGTAGCAAGGAACTGTAGAACAATTTTTCCCTCTATGTCACATTTACAGAGACAGCATAGCAGGACAAGAAGAGAGGCTCCAAAACAGAAACATGTTGAGAAGGCATCATCACAGAAGAGAGTTTGGGTTCAGAGGGACAAAACAGAAAGAGACAGCTCTTTGGTTGTGCAGACAACTTTTAAAGCACAAGACAGCTCTACACCATGGATTCTTGACAGTGGGTGTTCTAGTCACATGACTGGAGACAGTAGAAGGCTTCAGAAGCTTCAGCATTATGAAGGAGGTTCAGTTAAATTTGACAACAATGATGGTGCCAAGATAGTTGGAAAGGAAAGCATCTGCCTCATTAATGGAAATATAAAATCTCATGATGTTCTCTATGTTTCAGGTTTGAAACATAACTTATTGAGTGTCAACCAGATTTGTGATAGGGGTCACAAAGTGATTTTTAATGATCAAGGATGTGAGATCCGAAAGTCTGACAGTGAAAAATTGATGGCATCAGGAAAAAGAACTTCTAGAAATCTCTATATTCTGTCTGAAGATTTTAAAGAGAATTGTATGATGAGTCAAGAAAAGGAAACATGGCTATGGCATAGAAGATTGGGACATATTGGCTTTGAAAATCTGTCTAAAATATCTAACAAAAATGCTGTGAGAGACATTCCTTCATTGAAAAAGCCTTCCAATGATATCTGTGCATCTTGTCAGAAGGGGAAGCAGACAAGAACATCATTCAAGCCTAAGGAATACCACACTACTCAACCATTGGAGATAATTCATACAGATTTATGTGGGCCAGTGAGAACACAAAGCATTGTAGGAGAAAGGTACTTCATTCTTTTTATAGATGACTACTCTAGAATGACTTGGGTAATGTTTCTGAAATATAAGTCAGAAGCTCTGGCTAGATTCAAGATCTTCAAGATTCAAGTTGAAAATGAGACAGGGAAGAAAATCAAGTGTTTGAGATCTGACAGGGGAGGAGAGTACACCTGGATTGACTTTGCATAATATTGTTCTGAGAACGGCATCAAGAGATAGACTTCAGCTCCTAGAATACCATAGCAAAATGGTGTTGCAGAAAGAAAGAATAGAACTGTTCAAGAGATGGCCAGGACTATGTTAACTGAAAATGACATGGAGAATAAATTCTGGAGAGAAGCAGTGCATACAACAATATATGTTCAGAATAGGTGTATGTTGAGGCCACATGAAGACAAGACACCCTATGAACTATGGTTTGGTAAGAAGGCCACAACAAAGCACTTCAAGGTGTTTGGTAGTAAGTGTTATATCAAGAACACCAGTCATGGTCTAGGAAAGTTTGATGATAGGACTGATGAAGGAATATTTCTTGGCTACTCTACCTCTAGCAAAGCTTACAAATGCTACAATAAAAAACTTGGTAAAATTATTGAAAGTGCAGATGTGAGAGTTGATGAGCACAAGAATTCTCCTACAGGATCAAATAATGAAGTTCCTATTTTTGAAGACCTGGACAGTTATCAGAATGACAATGAAACAGAAAAGGAGCAGGATGTTACAAATGTGCCAAGACAAAGAGCTGTGGTTGAGACAGAAGAAAGAGAAGAGCAGTCTGATTCAGAGGCAGATAGGTAGAATAAAAGTGGCTCAAGAAGGGTAGAAAAAATTATCCTGAGCAATTAATTCTTGGTGATCCATCTGCTGGTATGCAAATAAGAAAGGTGAGACAACCAAAATAAATGTTTTCTTTACTATCTCATATTGAACCAAAATCAGTTGCAGAGGCATGTGAAGATGCTAGTTGGCTCAAGGCAATGAATGAAGAGTTGGATCAAATAGAGAAAAATAAAACTTGGGAATTGGTACCAAGGCTTACAGACAAGAATGCCATTGGTACTAAATGGGTCTACAGGAACAAGCTCAATGAAGATGGAAAAATTGTAAGGAACAAGGCCAGATTGGTTTGTAAAGGATATGCTCAGGTTGAGGGCATTGACTTTGAAGAAACATTTGCTCCTGTTGCTAGGTTGGAAGCAATCAGGATGTTTCTTGCATTTGCTGTACACAAAAATTTCAAAGTTTACCAGATGGATGTCAAGTCAGCTTTCTTGAATGGTGACTTGGAAGAAGAGGTGTATATAGAGCAACCAGAAGGATTTCAACTGAGTGAAGACCCTACACTTGTTTGTAGACTGAGAAAAGCCTTGTATGGGTTGAAACAAGCACCAAGAGCTTGGTATTCAAGGCTGGACACTTATTTATGTCAGTTGGGTTTCAAGAAGGGATTGGTAGATAGCAACTTGTATGTCAAATCTGTTGATGGTAGTCAGAAAGTTGTGGTTGTGTATGTAGACGACATCATTTTTGCAGGTCACAAAGATGAGTCATGTAAGGATTTTGCTCAGAGAATGCAGAATGAATTTGAAATGTCCATGATTGGGGAACTTTCTTACTTTTTGGGTCTGCAGATCAGTCAGTTGAAAGATGGGTTCTTTTTATCTCAGACTAAGTATGTGAAAGAGATGTTGAAAAAGTTCACAATGGAGGATTGCACACTAGTGAGCACACCTATGATGACTAATTGTAAGTTGAGCAAAGATGATGACTCTCCATCAGTAGATCATACTATGTACAGGTCATTGATTGGAAGTTTGCTCTACTTGACTGCTACTAGGCCAGATATTCTTCAGTCTGTGTGCATGGTAGCTAGATTTTAAGCTGGCCCAAAGGAGACACATGTGGTAACTGTGAAGAGGATCTTCAGATACTTGAAGGGGACAATGGAGTATGGTCTCTGGTATACAAAAAGAAAGGATCTGGTTTTGCCATCCTACTCAGATGCAGATTGGGTAGGTTGTGTTGATGATAGGAAGAGCACTAGCGGAGGTGCCTTCTATCTGGGTAGAAATTTGGTGGCTTGGCATAGTAAAAAACAAGAGTCAGTCTCATTGTCTACAGCAGAGGCAGAATATATTGCAGCCACTTCTTGTTGTACACAGGTTTTGTGGATGAAACAAATATTGAAGGATTTAGGCATTGAGTCAGACAAGCCTATTTCAATGTTCTGTGACAACACTAGTGCTATAAATATCTCTAAAAATCCAATTATGCACTCCAGGACGAAGCACATAGCCATTCGGTATCACTTCTTGAGAGAGAAGGTTTTGGAAGGAGAAGTTCAGTTAGAATTCATTCCTACAGCAGAGCAGATTGCAGATATCTTCACAAAGCCCATTCCCAGAGAACAGTTTGGCTACTTGAGACAGAAGTTGGGAGTGGTTATCCTCCCCAAGCATTGAGGAGCTTGGAGTGTGGGGGAGCAGTGTTTCATTCTTTTATATTTTTCTCTCCCTATGTAGGACTCAGGGGGAGTCTATTGGTATTTATCGGTGTTACTGTGATGTTGCATTTGTGTTTTTACAGCTCCCATAGGATTGGAAAGATGCGGTGGGCACTCCTATGTGGCACATCCCTTTGTCCTTGTTGTCAAAGGGGGAGAAATGACTCATGGTGGATTGAGTAGTTGCCAACAATTACAAAGGGGGAGATTGTTGGCCTTTGTATTGTAATTGTTGGCAAATTGGGCTAACTGGGTCAAGTTTGATGAGAGAGAGTATCTGTGGACCCTACAGGCGATATGGCAGTGAAACAGGTGATGCAATTTTGTTATAGGTGATGTAAAGCATGACAGAGGAGAGAGAATCAGAAGAGAGAGAAAGAGGAGAGAGAATCAAAGGAGAGAGAAAGAGGAGAGAGAAAGTGGGACCCATCAAGCCAGCCTGGCCGAGGGCCAAGGCAGCCAGCCCAGCAGGCCAGCCGCATGGCACCACAGCAGGCAGGCCAAGCTGGCCAGCCGCATGGCACCACAAGCTGGCCAGCAGCACAGCAGGTCCACAAGCCCCGCATGTCATGCTGCAAGGCAGCAGGCCCGCAGGCAGCAAGCCCGCGTGTGCGCTGGCCTATTCCCTCTCGCATGCCGTGCTCATCCCCCAGCTGTTCGACACATTATCTAGAGAGAGAGGCACAAATTCTAGAGTGATTTCTTCTCAGGAAGAAATCACTCTACAGGGTGTGATTTGATGAAAATCGGATTCCAGAGGCCATTAAAATACCATTCAGGGGCATTTTGGGTAGTTCGCAAAAGTTAAAATACCTTATCGACGGTCAAGATGGAGCCACGCATGTCAGATTCCAGATGGACGATCCTAAACAATGCGGGCTATGGTGTTTCTCAAACGGAGTCGTCAGATACTCCCGCGCATGTGCTGATTGGCCAGACGCAGTTTAATGAAATGCGCCGCATCACATGGAAGCAGAGCCGTTATCCAGTGTGACGCGCCTATGGTGCTGCGGCACTATTGATCCAGATCTAACGGCTGTTGTTCAAGCCGACTTTCGAAGATGCGGATTATCCAGATCCGAGGGATCAGGTTCGATCCAGCCTTTTTGAGTGAGATCCGACGGCCGATTATACAGATTCTCTCTTCGGCCTATCAGAGCGCGACACCCAAGCGGCGCGGCGCGGCGCGGCTACGGTGCTTCGCGGCTACATCAAGTTGAGTTTAAAGTTTCCATTTTGAATTTTTTCCGTGGCCGAACTTGTTTTCCTCATAACTTGGCCATCCGGTGGCCAAATCCGACGATCCAAATTGCTCCGAGCTAGGTTTTTCATTCTCTATCAATTGAGAATGGTTGGAGAACCTGCTGGCCGTGAAAAATAGATCTGAAAGGGGATGTTTTTTGGTTTTTTTGGTTCTGGAAATTGAAGACAATCATTCATCATCCCTGTTCGTGCTGATGCCAATACACTGATGTGTTTTTGAAGGCTGGTGGAGCTTGGTTGCATATGACGAGGGATAAACTGATTATCAGAAGAAGAGGAATGTCGTCAGTTGTCAGAAAAAATTGGTTGTGAGATTTTCTCAACTCCCTTATTGTTTATCGAATTAATGCATTGTATGTTAAAGTAGGTTGATAATGTTGAATGCCTACGTTGTATGGGAGTCTATTGTATGCTAGCATTAGGCAAAAAAAAAAAAAAATATTGAATGCCTTGCTAGGTTGGGATTTAATTGTAGGGCATCATTATAAGCCCCAAAAATTATTCTATTTGTGGTGTGTTCAGTGGGTGCTGGACACTGGCTTTATGCCTGAATTCTGGCATTGTTACGCCCTCTCAGTTTTATGCTGGGAAAATTTAGGGTGAGCATCCTTGTCATGTAAAGGGCTAAAAGTTGAGTATTGAGTAAATACGGAGCCCATTGGGCATTACTCCGTGGATTAGCCATCACTCACTGTGGTGGTGAACCACGTAATCCTTCTGTGTTATGGTTTGTTTTAATTATGTACTTTGTGAAGTGCGTGGAATGAATTGCAGGATGGGTGTGCAAATCCGGTAGACCTGGCCATTGAGTGGTTGCGAGGTAGATTTGCATACGATTGTGTGTGGGGCAGTCTGGTTCATCATAAGCATTGGGCAGCAAAGAAATATCAGAGAAAAAGTGTTCACACTGATTCACCCCCCCTCTCAGTGTCATTCAAGGTCCATCAACAAATTCATCCTATTAATATCGATTTGTCATCCCATTAAATGGCTTGAATTTGAATAATCATATTGTTTCTTTTAATCTTGGATAATCTGCACAAGCAATCATGACACTTATACCATTGTCAAAGTTGTAATTAAAGTCTTAAACATTACACAATCTTAAGAATTGTTGGAAATATTAGCACCACAAGAAAAATATATTATTTAAGACTATCTAATAAGCAAATGATATTAAAGATAATATCAACAATCAAACCATTTGATTAAGAATCTGAACAAATATAATGTAATATAATGAAATCTAAACACATACCTTATACGATGTTAATCAAGGAAACAATTAGGACTGAGTCATGTTGGTACACTCTCCTTAAGATTGTGTTTGCCCCCTATACGGTGCAATGGGTCCCTGCAAACCAACCTCCAAGATAAAACAGTCCTTCAGAAGGACACCCACCCAGTGTGCACTCACTGTTAGCTGTATGCAGACCCGACGGCTAAGGTTAACAATCCTTTAAAACAAGGATGGAACAGACTCTATCGATAAATCAGAGTAGAGAGAGAGAGAGTTGGAAGGAGAAGGAAGGGAGACATGAATTTTTTATTCAAATCTTGAGTGATTTGGAATGAGGCAACATCCTCTATTTATTGAAGACAAGTACCTCTCCAAGGGTCACTACCAAAAGGTATGGGTGTACCTCTTCATACCAAAAGGTATAAGTCACCACCCTTCTAAAAGGGTACACTTGAATAGGTATGTATCCACATCCATATCCATATCCATTTCACTATCCATATCCATATCCATTTCCATATCCAACTCAAAACAAAATTGAAATTAAATTTCCCACAAAATTAAAATCAAAACTTTAAATTTAATTTTAAAACTTTTTGAAACTTTATTTGTTTTTCGATATTAAAAACAACAAGTATGAAAGACACACAACACTATACATCTTGGTTTACGTACATTATATTTGTTTTTCTATTTGCACTCAAGCTTCTTCATTCAAATTCATGACTAATCGCCATGCCAAGTGGGTTGTGTATCTTTAGGAATTTATCTTTGCACTAAGTTACACAGATGAGAATGAATGGTAGTTGTCAATATGAGCCAAGGGGGATTGTTAGGGTTTGGGAGAGGGAAGGACTGAGGGGCAGAATTGTTTTAAAGGGAAAGACATCCTCATGGAACTGGCAGTGGCGAGCTACGTAGATTCAGCCAGTGGAGATATTGTAGCAACGGTATCCCATGTGTGTTGGACTGTACCCAAGGAAAACACAATGCTTGACTCGGTAGGAGAACTTGTGGGAATTGTAAAACCTTAATAAAGGATAGGCTGCGCAACAAAATATTCTCAAGAATTCATATTTTGGTGACGTGTGACTGAGGGTCTCCAGAGGGTACGGTTATGGAGCAAGGGTGTGGGCATCCAATTGATGAGTTCGATTGTCATTTCCAAGGCATAGTTCCAAAAAAGCATGGGGATTGAGGAATGAGCCACTAGCGTGAGACCAGTGTCTACTGTATGGCAAATTTTACGTTCGCATGCCCCATTTTGTTTATGGGTATGAGGGCAGGCAACACGATGGAGAATGTCAGAGGTAGTGAGGTGGTGATTAATGCGCTGATATTCCCTGCCCCAATCAGACTGGAAGGCCTTGATTGTGGTGAAGAATTGTCTTTCCACTTTAGTTTTAAAATTATTGCCTTTCCACCATAGTTTTAAAATTGAGAAATGTAGACAAGGCATCGGATCTTTTGCACATTGGGTAAATCCATGTAAATTTAATTGCATCGTCAACAAATATGATAAAGTAATTGTGTCCAAGTGAGGAGGAAATTGGGGCTAGACTCCACACGTCACCAAATATTAAGTCAAGAGGATGGTTGCTAATAGTTGCAGTAAGTGGAAGATGCTTGCGATGGGATTTTCCAATAAAACAAGAAGAACAAGGTACTACAAATTTAGAGTTTGAACATGGGAGGGTATTTTTATTTAAAATTGTTCGAACGGTACGGAGCTGGGGGTGACCGAGTCTGGCATGCCATGTGGTTGCTAAAGCTTTCTCAGTGAGGTGTACAACATTGGGCAGTGGAGGGGTGGTGAGAAGGCCCTTTAACTGATAGAGGCCATCCTTAAGGGGTCCTTGGTGCAGCAACCGGTTGGTCACCTGTTCCTTCACAAGAAAGTAGTGGGGGTGAAATTCAAAAAAACATCTGTTATCTTTAGCAAATTGATGAATTGATAAGAAGTTACGAGAGATGGTAGGAATATGAAGGACATCTAAAAATTGAAATGTACAAGCATGGTTATTATGAAACTTAGACGAGCCAATATGGGTGACGGGAAGAGCCATACCATTACCACTCGAAGGTTTTCGTTACCATGATAGGGCCGCAGGATATGAAGAGTTAACAAGTCCTAGGTTATATGGTGGGTCACTGCACTGTCAGGATACCATGGCATTTTCGATTCTAGAGGTGTAGACAGTATGCTTGCCATATTGGCTATGGGAGCCGCAGTTGTAGTGGGAGTGAAGAATCAAAAGTTGCACTTGCCTACAATGTAATTTAGATGTTTGCAGATCTGACAATTATTAGGGCAAGAAGTACGATGACTATTACCTTTGTGGGGTTGGTGATTTGGTGACGCCGAATCAGAGGAGAACTGGTGCCGTGATGGAGCCGAGGAGGTGCGAGAGAGGTTTGCTTCCACTATCTTGGTATCTATCTGAAGTCGCAGCTCGTGGCTGATGAAGACTCGATGAATCTTAGCAAAAGCGACTGCTTCATTTTTCATGGCCAGATCAACCATAATGTTGGCATAGTCTCTGCCAAGGTTGCGGAAGACAATGGCATTCAGTTCCACAACTCCAAGATGTTTATTAGTGGTGGCCAGCTAATCTGAGATGTATTTGACTTCTCTGAGGTGGGCAATGATGGACTTGTCACCTTTGGTAGTATTCTGAAGTTGCATAAGGAGCTGGAGAATGCTCGTGAGTGAGAGAGAGAGAGAGAGAGAGAGAGAGAGAGAGAGAGAGAGAGAGAGAGAGAGAGAGAGAGAGCCAAAGGTAGTATGAAGAGCAGTCCATACCTCATGAGCTCTATTGAGGTCAATGACATACAATAATGTGTCTGCAGTAAGAGATGCTAGCAGCTAACTGAGGACAAGTTGGTCCTTGAGGAACCAGACGGTATAAGCTGGGTTGAGAGCAGATTTGGTAGTCCCAAAAGTGGTTATTATAGCTGCAGGTGTTGTGATTCTACTGTCGACATATCCCATTAGAGCTTGGCTGCATAGAAGAGGGAGCAATTGAGTTTTCCAGAGGAGGAAATTATCATTTTCAAGCTTGACAGTGAGATAATGGTGGACATTAGATGGGGATGGTGAGATTGTAGTAGTGGGTGGGGACGTGAGGGTGGAGGAAGTAGTGGATGACATTTTTTTTGCAGAAGAGAAGGATTTGGAACTACTTAAGCGTCTGATACCATATAAAGACTCAAGTATCGTGTGAATTTCGTCTTACCCCCACACAAGTAGATCAAATGTATATTTATAGAATGACTGTGTACAAGACGATTGAGTACCTGTGGACTCTTGTATGCAGAGTATACGAAAATTATTCTTTAAACTTGTTACAACTAAAGATAACCTTGGAGTGTAGTTCGTGATCTGGTATCCTAGAGATACGCATATCGGTTCGGTGGTTTTGCGTGCATGCATGTGGAATACGTGTGCTGTTAGGAAGATGCCGAAGGAGACATATTGTCATGGAGATTGGAGATAGCACTAGGGTTTTGACTTGTTGGGTTTTTGGACTCCCTTCCTATGTGGATAAAGGCCCAAACCTTGGTGTATTTTAACCCCATTTAAGTCCATTCCCTTTTGCCTTGTATTTAACCTCTTAAATAGGGCAAAAACGGATTAGGGTTAGGGTTTAGCATCATAAGAAGAAGAGAAAGAGAGCAGCAGTTTTTCTGGGCGGAGGTGATCTGTGCAGCCGTGATCAAGCTGACGATCTGGAGGTCATCCATGGTTCGATTGGGCTGATTTTTGGACAGCAGGTAGATGACAAATAGTTCGTCAACATGTACGGTCATATTTTTTATTGGAGTTTTCTAAGTCAAGTTATTTGCCCCGTACAAAAGCCTTTATTTCTTTGGGTGAAATTTCTGCATCTCTTTGTTTCTTCAAGTAGTAATTTTACTTATTATTGCTATTGGGGTTGTATACCCATTGGAAGAATTGGAACTAAGTTTTGTAACCTCTATTTGATAATAGTGAAGTTTCGATTTGGGCTTTCGAGTCCCATGGTTTTTTATTCTTCGATTTGAAGATGTTTTTTCACGTTAAATTCTTGTGTCTCATGTGTGGTTGATTTATGTTCACTATTTGCACATATTGTTAGGGCTGAAAATATTTTGTGGTATACTTGTTTCCTTCTCATAAGTTCGATCAAGTGTGGGAGTGATTTTTTCCTAACAAGTGGTATCAAAGCATTGGTTCGTTGATTTTCTATTGTATTGACTTGATTTTGAATGATGGAGACAAATACAAGTAGAATGATCAGTTTGAATGGTTCTAACTATCATAAGTGGAAAGAAAAGATGAAAGATATCTTATATGTGAAGAGTTGACATTTACCCGTGTTTGCTAAAATGAAACTCGATTCTAAGTCTGATGAGGAATGAGAATTTGAGTATGAACAAGTTTCTGGCTACATTAGGCAATGGATAGATGATAATGTCCTTAACCACATTAGTGATGAGACAAATGCAAAGACCTTATGGGATAAACTTGAATCTTTATATGCCAAGAAGACTGGTAATAATAAGTTGTTCTTGATCAAGAAATTGATGAATTTGAAGTACAAGGATGGATGTACTATCACCGATCACTTGAGTGAATTTCAAGGTGTTCTTCAACAGTTGTCGGCTATGGGTATAAAGTTTGATGATGAGATTTAAGCTCTCTGGTTGCTAGGTACTTTGCCAGATTCTTGGGAGACATTTAGGTTGTCACTTTGTAATTCAGCCCCAGATGGCGTTGTGACAATGGAGATGGGTAAAAGTAGTGTCATGAATGAAGAGATGAGAAGAAAGTCTCAATGTTCATCATTAGAATTTGAGGTTTTATACACCGAGAATAGGGGGAGAAATAAAAGCAAGGGTCCAAGGGGTAGAGATAAAAGTCGTAGCAAGTCAAGAGGAAGATATGAAGATAAAAAGTGTCATTATTGTGACAAGTTAGGGCATGTCAAGAAGAGTTGTTTCCAATATAAAAGAGATAAGAAGAAAGAAAATTTGAAGGAAGACAAGAACAATCATGAGAATAGTGATCGTGTTGCTTCTGTTTCTTCTAATGATCTTGTCTTTATTTGTGATGAAAATTTTATCAACTTAGCATGCCATGAGGCAAGTTGGATTGTTGACAATGGAGCTTCACATCATGTTACTTCAAGGAATGAGTTCTTTACTTCTTACACATCTAGTGATTTTAGTATCTTGAAGATGGGTAATGATGGCTTGTCAAAGGTTGTTGGTTTTGGAGACGTTTGTTTGATGACTAACAATGGAACAACCTTGTTATTAAAAGATGTGAGACATCCTCCTGATGTTCGACTGAACTTGATATCAGCGGGGAAGCTTGATGATGACGGTTATATCAACACTTTTGGTAATAAAAAATGGAAGCTCAGTGAAGGCTCCATGATTGTAGCTCACGGTAAGAAGTATTCCTGCTTATATGTGATGAAAGCTAAACTTTCTAAGGATGCAATTACTATGGTAAAAGAAGATCATGTCACCGAGTTATGGCACAAGAGGCTTTGTCACATAAGTGAGAAAGGGCTTAATCTTTTGGCCAAGAAGAATTTGTTTTGTGGATTAAAGAATGCAAAGTTGAAAATGTGTTCTCATTGTTTGGCTGGGAAACAACATAGAGTTTCTTTCAAGAGTCATCCTTCTTCACGAAAGTCAGATCTGCTAGAGTTGGTACATTCTGATGTTTGTGGTCCCTTAAAGGTACGTTCTCATAATGGTGCTATCTATTTTGTGACTTTTATTGATGATCATTCTAGGAAACTCTGGATTTATACTTTGAAAACCAAAGATCAAGTACTTGGTGTGTTCAAAGAGTTTCATGCATTAGTAGAAAGACAAACTGGGAAAAAAATTAAAGTGTATTCGATCAGACAATGATGGAGATAGCACTAGGGTTTTGACTTAAAGGAGAGGTGAAAGAAAGGATGTTGAAATCAGTCTCCATCTTTGACGTGCTTTTGATATTCAGCTTTAGCTTCAGCTTCAGTTTCAGCTTTAACCCTTCCTTGATCCATAGTAAAAGAAAACTCCCCAAGATTCTAGCAAGATTCTAAGATCCATGAGAATCTTGGCGCCTTCATCTGGAGGAACTGTAAGACCCGCACTCCGTAAACCCGGTCTAAACCTTGGTTTTGTGTCATAGCAGGTCTTTCGATCATCACCGGACCAGACGGGACGAGCGGATGACAAACAGGTACGAAATCGGACCAAAGACGATCAAATCAACATGATTTTATGTTGACCGGTCGATGGTACCAGTCTTGGTACCGGTCGACCGGTCAACTTTGCGCAGTTGAATGTGGAAATCGGGAAATTGACTTCTGAGGGTCCTACTTTTCTGATTTCGAATCCTAAGACTTTCCTAATCCTATTAGGGTTACTAAACCTTAATTCTAGCCTATAAATACACCCTTAAGCCTCCTCAAATCCTTTCCATTATCTCTCACAAACTCTAGAGAAGAGAAGGAGGTTGGGAAGGAGAAGGAGCTAGGAAGAAGAAGGGGGTGCCACCATTGCCGTTCGACGAAGCTCACTCTATGCCAGTCAACGGTAAGTGTTTGAATCAATCTTCTTACCCTATGTTGGTTGTGTGGGTGGATCAATACCATGCAAAGTAGGTATTGATCTAAAACCCTAAATTGGCCAATAAACCCTAGATTCGAGTTCCGAGATGATATTCATCGGAATAAGACTTGAATGAGTTGGGGATAACTCTAACTCCAAGTTTAGACTTAGAATGGATAGGAGAAACCCTGGAAATCCATAGGGATCGATCGGCGACAGTCGAAAAACCAAGTGTATGGTCTTCCGGAGACATACCGGTCGACCATACCGGTTGCTAGTCTGCTCACAGAGCTGCAACCGGTATGTTGCGACCGGTCAGGTCTGAAAGGCTGGTTTTGGACTTTGTTGGTTTCCGACCAACGTGAAACCCTAAGAAAATTATTCTAATGAAACCCTAATAACATTGTAGGACTTTGTGACTTTCCGTTTGGATCTTGCGACGTGGAGCGAGCTAACAAACGAGCGTCAGGTAAGGGAATTTGACCTAAACCTAATAGTTAATGGACAGTAAATCTTTGTTATTAACACTGAATATATATGATGTGATGTTTGTGCATATTCACATGCCATCCTTTACTTTCAGTTATTATTATTGTTCATGCATTGATAGGATGTGATTGTTAAGCATGTGATTGTTTTAGTTAGTGTGTGGAGTGGGGCATGGGCCTGGGATCGCTCCTCACACTAGCACTTTTGTAGTATTCTATCTTAACATGCTTGGTACGGGTGGGGCATCAGGGGAAGGTCGTGGTACGGTGGTCTCCGATGTTGATGCTGGCCTGGCCATGGTTATGTGGCATTGTGGTCTCCGAGGTCGACGCTGGCTTGTCCACGATGCTTTAGCTCTATCTCTATGCCGTAGGAAGTTATGTTGGGATAGGGTCGACCTGCGTTATGTTTCTATCCTAGTGGGTTAGTTGCGGATAGGGCATCAGGGGAGGTGTGGGAATGCCTTAGCTCTATCTCTATGCCGTAGACGGCTGTGCTGGGATAAAGCATACATTGATGACATATAGGATTGGTTAGTTGCGAGCCCAGTTTGCGAGCCCTGGCCAGTAGGGGCTTAGGTACTGGTATGGGTAGAGCATCAGGGGAGGTACGGGGGTATCTTAGCTCTATCTCTATTCCATGATGGGTGCATGTGGGCCAATGGGGGTGTGATCCATGAGGTGCTACACACTCGTGTATAGAGGTGCGGGGGCCACCAAACCTTTCTATAGCACATTGCAAACTTAAACAAGACCACATCATAAAATTGATTGTTACTCATGCATAATATTGTGAAACTGTCTGATTGTCTTACTGAGCTATATTGTGAGCTCACCCTTTGTATCTATACATGTTTTTAGATATTGATGCAGGTTATACGGTGGATGACTACATGAACGCTCCGGCGTATAGTGATGTTGCTGCTTTGAGTGTACATGCAGGAGAGGACGAGCATGACGCTTCATGCGAGTGCCCTTTCTGCGTGTACCTGTGATCGGATTTTGTTATTCGTTTCAGTTATTTTCGTTTGGTATTAAAGTGATGTAAAAGATATTTATTTTATGTTTGGATTTAAATAATTAAATATTTATTTAATTTATCAATAGATACTCAGTTCATTATATTTTAAAGACTTCCCCTGTATTATTTATATTCTGATTGTGGTTATGTGTAATGGTTTGTATGAGTGGACACGGCCTATTCGAGATCCTGGTGTGAACCATTGGTTCGATGACGGTTCACTCACACCATTCTGGTTGGATCAGAATTGGGGTGTGACAACTTGGTATCAGAGCTCTCGGGCTCTGTCCAACAAACCATATTGCACTTAGCTAAGTCGATGAACCGAGTTAGGAAAAAATTAAATTTTTTTTTAATACAAACACACCCTAAGCATTGTTTGATACCTGAGATTGATTAAGAAAGAGAATAATGTACTATTCTAAATATGGAACTTAACATGTGCACATACACTAGTTAGGTGAAACATAAAATTTCATTAAAAGAAAAGTGTATCAAATGTACTAGTACTACAGGGTACAGTCCACAAACCGGACAGTTACCCTGTTATATGAGCAATCAAAAGAGAAGAAAATAAAGGGGGAACAATCATGGGGTAGGGGGCCTAGGAAGAATAGGGTCTGCTATATCATAATCTCGCTCATAAGCGACCCTAAGCCAATGTACCTGGTCCTGAGTCACCCGTAGGCTACGAGCCAGACGTCCCAACTCCTGACCCATCTTTCGCTGAGACTCTAGGATGACCCTCTGGGTGTCCCTAATCTCAGTGAACATACTCAACACCGGGTCTGGGGAAGGATGAAATGGTCCGGCGGTAGAGGTAGATGGTGGTGCTGCAGGTGTAGGCTGTGGAGCTGGCGCTGGTACACCCTCGGCCCTCTCCTCGTCGTCATCCCGCTCGAGCTCGGCTGCATAGGCCGCATTGGCTGCTGCTGCTGCTGCTGCTGCTGCGGCTGCTACCCTTCCAAGTGGGCGAGGGCGAGCCTCCAACTCGTCATCACTAACAGGCAGGTCAACCATCTGCATCCTCTGATTGGCGTCTCAGTCTATGTCGGAGGTCATAGTATCCTCAACGGTCACCTCGCCTCTCATGCTTACGCCCAGGCGACGTAGCAAGAAGGTAATGAGATGACCGTATGGAAGGTTACTGGCCTGATCGGCCAGGGTCTCCTGATGCATGGTCCTAATGATAAGGTAAGGGAGAGAGACCCGCTCCCCGGTGCAGACGCAATAGGTGATGTACTGAGTGAGCTGGGATAACTCACTATAGTGGCCGCTCTAGGGCACGATGTTGTGCTGAATGATGCGACTGTATACCCGAGGTACAGGTCTCAAGCTAGCCGCCTTCATAGGAGCTCCAGGGTTTAGTATCTGATCCGCTATCTCTCGGCGCAGATCCTCAGTCAGATAACCCTTCGCTTTGGGAGGGCAATAAACTAGGTCTCCATCATTAGGAACCCCTAGAAGGTCGGCCAGCTGGTGGGTGTTGAAGGAGATAGGTACACCCCTAACATAGCTAGTGATGCGCAAATCCCTACCCTGGTTGGGATCGTTAACATCTCCATGCAACTCCAGGTTAGCATAGAAATGCTTAACCAGATTGGGATGGGTGGTATCAGTGTAGGATATTACCGGTACCCACCCAAGCGCGTTGAAGGCAGCTCGCACATCGAATCTCTCCAACTGATCTAGGTTAACCCGGCGTCCAGATTCTATGCTCTTGTTGTCAAACCACAGGAATCGAGCCTGTGCTTCTATAGAACGAAACCAGTGCTCGTCAAGTTGGGGAACTGGTGGCTGGGGAGCACGTGAGCTCGAGCCATGAGGACATTTCCCAAGAGCACGTCGGGGAGCCATTTTAACTGCAAAACAAAAGAAAACAAGAAGAAAATGTTAGAAATTGTCGAAATTTCGGCAGCATAACGACAGTAAATTGGGAAAAAGCCTCACACTCACCCAAAAACATGGGGAGGAGGACTTACGTAACCCCCCACACTCTTCGACAAATCAATCACTAGCAATTACAACAATAAATTTCAAGAATTTAAGAAAAATCAAGAAAATTCAAAAAATTTCAAAAACCTATATAAAAAAGTGTAAAAATTCGATTTTTATGAAAACCGTTCGGTGAAACCCCAAATTGGTTGAGGGCTTTTGCTCTTGGGGGTCCCTAAACCCTTTCTAAGTCGAAGGAAAAGAGTTCCTACGGTTAGAATCTCTCAATCGATGAAAAACCTAAAATTCTACATATAGACGATATGAAAAATATCTAAAAACTTGAAAGAGTGGGAAGAGACCTACCTGGAGACGAAGTTCTACGCTTGGAACGGAAGGAATCGGCTTCTAAGGTCATCGGCCGGACTGTAGCAACTCTGTTGGGCAGAGAGGAATCGCCACCGGAGAGAAAAAAGAAAGAAAAGTGAGAAAATTTCTCACTTTTCGTGATTTTAAAGCCAGTTCTGGGCATACCGGTCGACGGTTTTGCCTATACCGGTCGACCGGTATCCCTACAGACATGCGACCGCTATGTCTCGGTCAGAATTTTAATTCTGACCGGTCGACTATACCGGTCGCAACACTGTATACAGAGTGTCGACCGGTATGTTGCGACCGGTCAACACCAGAAAAGCCAGACAAACCTCTGAAAAATTTTTTAAAAAAAATTGTAGACTTAATTACTCCTTTTTATGACTGTTTCGCCTTATATTGTTCAAGACTAACACCACTATTGCTTCATTCTCATGTGTTATGTCTTCTTCTCAGATTCAAACAGAATAGTCTGAGATGGTGGGTGGAAACGGTCGTAGGGGTCGGAAGCGTCACCAGGCTAGAATGCGCCTCGAAGAAGAAGAACAGGTTGATCAAGGCCATGTTAGAGAGCCAAGTTCGAAAGTGGAGGAGGAACAGGTTCTAGGAGTACCGATAAATTTACCTGGCCCACCTCATAGGAATTCTGAGACCATTGTTACAAATCTGGTCTATTAGATGCAAGCTCAGCAGAAAGAATTCCTAAGCGAGATACTGAAGATGCTCAGGCCACCGGGTTCTGTTCCCACTGGAGGTACGCCTGAGTCTGGAGAGAAAAATACTTCACAGCCGATGCAGGGTAGCCCAAGGCCGATGGGCCAAGCACAGAATGTACCACCACTGCATCAGTTTCCGTCGCCTTCTGCGTACCCGGGAGCCTATCCGTATCCACCGCCATGGTACAGAATGAACACTCAAGGACAACATGATCTAAGCAGAGCGGTGGATAGGTTCCTGAAGTTGAAGCCTTCATCATTCACCGGTAAGACTGGGAAACCATTGTGGCCAGCACAGTGGGTTACAGAGATGGAGAAAACCTTGCGACTGATGACCTGTACAGAGGAGGAAAAGGTCTTATTTCCACTCATATGCTGAAAGAAGACGTAAATTCTTGGTGGAATTCTACACGGGCTTATCTGGAGACGAAATATGCACAGGTAGATTGGGAAGTGTTCAAGGTTGCCTTCTTCGATAAATACTTTTCGAAGAGTTTCAGAGATCAAATGGAGAAGGAGTCCTCAATCTACAGCAATCTCAGTCGACCGTGGATGCTTATCAGCAGAGGTACGAAGAGCTATTCTTCTTCGCACCGAAAAGTATGCAAGAGGAAGAGACCAAGACACGTAGGTTCACCATGGGACTACGTGGGAGCATCAGAGAGCACATATTGGGTTTGGACAAGAAGATCTACAATGAGGCTGTGCAGGTTGCGAGGGTGATAGAATCCAGTCAGAGGGACAACTTCTTTGCTCAGAACAGGGGAGTGAAGAGACCTGCTAGTGAGAGTTCAGGTGGCGGTAACAATAGACCCTTCCGCCCATACAGGGCTTAGACCGCTACAGTACCCGCGAGGAACAACACGGCACCCCCTGTGCCACAGAATGCCGGATACAACCCGAATATAAAGTGTTTCAACTGCCAGCAAGTGGGTCATATTGCAAGGACCTGCACTCTACCGAAAAAGCAACCTCCTCAGCAAGGAAAAGTTTATGCGGTCACCACTGAAGAGGCAGCCGCATCACTTGATGTGGTCACTGGTATGACTCTATCCCTTACTATTTGGCTTACTATTTTCATTGTGTGTATGCGCATATAGAACTAAGGAATGATAAAAATTTCAGGAATTATAAATGTAGCCGGTATACCTGCCAGAGTACTATTTGACTCTGGGGCCATGCACTCCTTTGTTTCTATTTCTTTTGGGAAGTGAATGGAGTTACCAATCAAGCATTTGAACCCAAGCTTGATAGTTCGCTCTCCACTAGGAGTCGAAGTGGCTTTGACCGAATATTATGGACCTTGTACTGTATGTATTGAGGGCCGAGACTTAGAAGCAAGCCTAGTACTACTCGAAATGGCAAACTTTGTTGTCATCTTGGGAATGGATTGGCTAGGCCATCATTCAGCCGTCCTATTATGTGGTGAAAGGAAGCTTGTGCTTACTGACAAAAAGGGAAGGGAATATAGCTTCACTGAGATCAGGCTATCTAGGAAGCGGAAGCTGATTCTCTCCGCCCTAAAAGCTAAGAGATGCTTAGAGAAAGGGGGAGTGGGGTATCTAGTATCTGTAGTCGACATCACGACGGAGTCACACAAGATGGAAGATATAGATGTGGTTTGAGAGTTCCCAGATGTATTTCCCGAGGAGCTTCCAGGTCTACCGTCGGACAGGGCTACAGAGTTTGTAATAGACCTTATGCCAGGTTCGGGGTTGGTGTCCAAAGCACCATACAGGATGGCCCCTACCGAGTTAAAGGAGTTGAAGACTCAATTACAAGAATTGTTAGATAAGGGCTTCATACGACCTAGCATATCACCTTGGGGGGCACCGGTATTATTTGTCAAGAAGAAGGACAGAAGTGTAAGGCTATGCATTGACTACCGTAAACTGAACAAGTTGACGATCAAGAATCGGTATCCTTTGCCTAGAATCGACGATTTATTCGATCAATTACAGGGTGCAAAGGTTTTCCGAAGATTGATCTCTGATCGGGGTGTCACCAACTGAAGATCAAGGCCGGAGATATTCTGAAGACTGCTTTCAGGACGAGGTATGGACATTATGAGTTTCTAGTTATGTCTTTCGGGTTAACCAATGCTCCAGCATCGTTTATGGAACTGATGAACCGAGTGTTTCATGATATGTTGGACACTTCGGTCATCGTATTCATCGACGACATATTGATCTACTCTAAGGACATGGAGACTCATACAACACACTTGAGGGCAGCCCTACAACGGCTGAGACAAGAGAAGCTTTATGCTAAGTTCAAGAAGTGTGAGTTTTGGCTGAAGGAAGTGGCTTTCCTTGGCCATGTTGTATCTGAAGATGGTATCAAGGTTGATCCAAGTAAGATAGCTGCTATAGTAGGATGGGAAGCACCAAAATCTGTTGCGGAGATTCGTAGTTTCCTTGGGTTGGCTGGTTATTATAGAAGATTCATGGAAGATTACTCCAGGATCGTTGTTCCACTCACCAGATTGACCAAGAAGGGAGAGAAATTCATATGGACAGATGAGTGTGAGAAGTGCTTTCAGACTTTGAAGTCAAGACTAGTCTTTGCACCTATCTTGACCATTCCAGAACCAAGCATACCGTTTACTTTATATACGGATGCTTCAGGGTTGGGTATTGGGTGTGTATTGATGCAAGGAGAACAGGTGATTGCTTATGCATCAAGACAGTTAAAGGAGCATGAGAAGAACTATCCTACGCATGATTTGGAGCTAGCAGCGGTTATACACGCAATCAATACTTGGAGACACTACTTGTACGGTGAGAACTTTCAGATCAAGTCTGATCACAAGAGCTTAACTTATCTTTTCACTCAGAAGGATCTGAATATGAGACAGAGGAGATGGCTGGAATTGTTGAAAGATTATGATTGTGACATCCAGTACTATCCGGGTAAAGCAAATGTGGTGGCTGACGCCTTAAGCAGAAAGTGGGCATCGAAACTTGAGGCAAGACCAAGTACAAATGCTGCATTATGTGCCGCAGCCTCAAGTTCAATCGAAGGTGATGAAGAGTATATTATAGAGACTACAGAAGATCCAGTTGAGCAAGGCTTAATTCATAAGTTCACCATGATGTTCGCAACTTTGAAGATCTCACCGGATCTAGTTGATGAAGTCAAGATGGCAATCCTACAGGATCCGCATCTCAAGACAGTACAAGCAAACCTAGAGAAGGGTACGAGCAATCCCGACTTTACCTTGGATTCAGACAAGGTACTCAGGTATCGTGGACGGTTATATATACCAGAGAGTGAAGACTGCGATATCAGAGACCGAGTTATGACTGAAGCTCATTACACTCCATACTCGGTACATCCAGGAAGTACCAAAATGTACCATGATTTAAGAAGACTATATTGGTGGAGGGGTATGAAAGCTGATATAGCTCATTTCGTGTTCCAATGTTTGAATTGTCAACAAGTTAAAGGGGAAAGGTAGAGGCCCACAAGTTTACTACAGTCATTGCCAGAACCTGCATGGAAGTGGGATTGCATTACCATGGATTTCGTCACTGGCCTACCTTTGACACCAAGGTCAGTGGATGCAGTTTGGGTTATAGTTGACCGACTCACCAAGACAGCTCGATTTATTACGGTCAGACCTCAGTATACCATGGAGAAACTGGCCAAGTTATATGTTAATAATATAGTCAGACTTCATGGCGTTCCAGAGAGTATAGTATCTGACAGAGATCCCCGTTTTACATCAAAGTTCTGGGAAGGATTACAGAAAGCTATGGGAATGAAGTTGAAGTTCAGTACAGCTTTTCACCCTCAGACGGACGGACAGTCAGAGCGAACTATTCAAATTTTGGAAGATATGCTCCGAGCTTGTGCAATAGATTTCAAGGGAGCTTGGGATGAGAAGTTACCACTTATCGAGTTTGCTTATAACAACAGTTATCAGGCTACAATTCAGATGGCCCCATATAAAGCACTCTATGGGAAGAAGTGTCATACACCTCTGTTATGGAATGAGGTGAGAGAAAGGAGAATTATAGGACCAGAGTTTGTTGAAGAAACTTGTCGAGTGATTGATCAGATCAAGGAGAGAGTAAAGACAGCTCAGGTTCGACAGAAGCACTATGCGGATAATCGACGTCGAGATCTGGAGTTTGCAGTGGGTGACAAAGTGTTCTTGAAGGTATCACCGGTGCGAGGTCTGAAACGGTTTGGTAAGAAGGGGAAGCTATGCCCCAGGTATGTGGGACCATATGAGATATTGAACCGACGTGGTAATGTAGCATATCAATTGGCTCTACCACCATCTATGTCAAGTGTTCATAACGTGTTCCATGTATCATTACTGAAGAAGTATGTCAGAGATCCAACGCACATCTTGACCGCTGATCCCCCAGACTTGACTGAAGACTTAACTTTCGAAGTGGTGCCTGTGATGCTCTCAAGTCGAAAGGTACAACAACTTCGAACCAAGGACATCCATTATGTGAAGGTGCATTGGGAAGCCAAAATGTGGAGGAAATTACTTGGGAAGAGGAGAGCGCGATGAGGAAGGAGTACCCTAACCTTTTCAACGTTCAAGGTACGTTCAAATTTTGGGGCCGAAATTTCTTTTAAGGGTGGGGGAGTTGTGAAACCTACATGCAAATTTTGGGACGAAATTTCTTTTAAGGGTGGGGGAGTTGTAAGTCCCGCACTCCGTAAACCCGGTCTAAACCTTGGTTTTGTGTCGTAGCAGGTCTTCTGATCATCACCGGGCCAGACGGGACGAGCGGATGACAAACAAGTACGAAATCGGACCAAAGACGATCAAATCAACCTGATTTTATGTTGACCGGTCGATGGTACCGGTCTTGGTACCGGTCGACCAGTCAGCTCTGCGTAGCTGAATGTGGAAATCGGGAAATTGACTTCTGAGGGTCCTACTTTCCTGATTTAGAATCCTAAGACTTTCCTAATCCTATTAGGGTTACTAAACCCTAATTCTAGCCTATAAATACACCCTTAAGCCTCCTCAAATCCTTTCCATTATCTCTCACAAACTCTAGAGAAGAGAAGGAGGTTGGGAAGGAGAAGGAGTTAGGAAGAAGAAGGGGGTGCCGCCATTGCCGTTCGACGAAGCTCACTCTACGCCAGTCAACGGTAAGTGTTTGAATCAATCTTCTTACCCTATGCTGGTTGTGTGGGTGGATCAATACCATGCAAAGTAGGTATTGATCTAAAACCCTAAATTGGCCAATAAACCCTAGGGGCAAACCCTAGATTCGAGTTCGAGATGATATTCATCGGAATAAGACTTGAATGAGTTGGGGATAACTCTAACTCCAAGTTTAGACTTAGAATGGATAGGAGAAACCCCGGAAATCCATAGGGATCGATCGCGACAGTCGAAAAACCAAGTGTATGGTCTTCCGGAGACATACCGGTCGACCATACCGGTTGCTAGTCTGCTCACAGAGCTGCAACCGGTATGTTGCGACCGGTCAGGTCTGAAAGGCTGGTTTTGGACTTTGTTGGTTTCCGACCAACGTGAAACCCTAAGAAAATTATTCTAATGAAACCCTAATAACATTGTAGGACTTTGTGACTTTCCGTTTGGATCTTGCGACGTGGAGCGAGCTAACAAACGAGCATCAGGTAAGGGAATCTGACCTAAACCTAATAGTTAATGGATAGTAAATCTTTGTTATTAACACTGAATATATATGATGTGATGTTTGTGCATATTCACATGCCATCCTTTACTTTCAGTTATTATTATTGTTCATGCATTGATAGGATGTGATTGTTAAGCATGTGATTGTTTTAGTTAGTGTGTGGAGTGGGGCATGGGCCTGGGATCGCTCCTCACACTAGCACTTTTGTAGTATTCTATCTTAACATGCTTGGTACGGGTGGGGCATCAGGGGAAGGTCGTGGTACGGTGGTCTCCGATGTTGATGCTGGCCTGGCCATGGTTATGTGGCATTGTGGTCTCCGAGGTCGACGCTGGCTTGTCCACGATGCTTTAGCTCTATCTCTATGCCGTAGGAAGTTATGTTGGGATAGGGTCTACCTACGTTATGTTTCTATCCTAGTGGGTTAGTTGCGGATAGGGCATCAGGGGAGGTGTGAGAATGCCTTAGCTCTATCTCTATGCCGTAGACGGCTGTCTTCGGGATAAAGCATACATTGATGACATATAGGATTGGTTAGTTGCGAGCCCAGTTTGTGAGCCCTGGCCAGTAGGGGCTTAGGTACTGGTATGGGTAGAGCATCAGGGGAGGTACGGGGGTATCTTAGCTCTATCTCTATTCCATGATGGGTGCATGTGGGCCAATGGGGGTGTAATCCATGAGGTGCCACACACTCGTGTATAGAGGTGTGGGGGCCACCAAACCTTTCTATAGCACATTGCAAACTTAAACCAGACCACAACATAAAATTGATTGTTACTCATGCATAATATTGTGAAACTGTCTGATTGTCTTACTGAGCTATGTTGTGAGCTCACCCTTTGTATATATACATGTTTTTAGATGTTGATGCAGGTTATACGGTGGATGACTACATGAACGCTCCGGCGTATAGTGATGTTGCTGCTTTGAGTGTACAGGCAGGAGAGGACGAGCATGACGCTTCATGCGAGTGCCCTTTCTGCATGTACCTGTGATGGGATTTTGTTATTCGTTTCAGTTATTTTCGTTTGGTATTAAAGTGATGTAAAAGATATTTATTTTATGTTTGGATTTAAATAATTGAATATTTATTTAATTTATCAATAGATACTCAGTTCATTATATTTTAAAGACTTCCGCTGTATTATTTATATTTTGATTGTGGTTATGTGTAATGGTTTGTATGAGTGGATACGGCCTATTCGAGATCCTGGTGTGAACCGTTGGTTCGATGATGGTTCACTCACACCATTCTGGTTGGATCAGAATTGGGGTGTGACAGGAACAGAGCGAAAATTCAACTCAAAATTAGGTATCAGATTTGGCTCACAGAATGGCCATGAAGGAAAAGAAAAGGCGGATGAGGGAGCTGCCATGGAAGAAATTTGTTATGAGATAAGAAACTCTTTGATTTCGTAGCCCATGCTGTCAGAATCACTAGATTGCTTATCGAACCATCAAAAATTTCCTTAGAATATAGAACTTCAAGTTGTAATCTTGATTAATGTTGCAAGATTGGGGTAGCACGGAAGGAGGTGCAAGGAGTCGAAAGCAAATTCTGATTAGAAAGGATCAAATGGTAAATTTACATGTGTCAAAGGGTATTTTTTGCATTAAATATTTTATGGGAAAACACATCATCATTTAATAGACTTGTAATAATGGACAAGCTCTATCAAGGTTTGTCTGACCATACTAGCAAATAAGAGGAGGTTCGAGTCATTAACGTCGAAGTTGGGGGGTGGGTGCCTTAAAGGCAAAGTTCAGGGGAGGTGCGTAAAATTTAAAGGGCTTAACTATGAGGGTATTAATTTGATTCTTGAACCAGGAACCAGACCGAACTGCTAAAACTCGTCCTAGAGCCGACCAATTTCAAAATGGGATGGTTCTACGAGTCACTCTTGGGACCAAATACCAAATGAGACAGGATGGATCTGGGATGAGTCTCCCAATGGTTCCAGAACCAACGGACAATTTAAGAACTGGTTAGAACTGGAACCATCCAAAACTGTTTAAATTTGGATTATTGACATGGATGACGGCCACGAAAGATGTTAAATTAAAGGAAAATTTTCATATACACCCCAACAAAGATACATCATCTACCACCCTCAAGTTTGCAAACACATCACCTACCACCCAAAAACTTTGCACTGTTAATCAAAGAAGCCCACTCCATCCATAGATTCCCGTTATATGTTGATGTCAGCTGCGTTGAAAAATTTGATGGATAATACTACCCATTGAGTCTAGTTAAAAGACAATTTTACCCTTTATTTGAATTTTTACCCTACCCCTAATCGTATTCCTTTAGTAATAGTAACAGTGGAAAAAAAAAAAAAAAAAAAAACTCCTCGAATCCTCTTCTCGATGATGACGATGACGACCATAAAGAGTCGATGACGACAACATAATGAGTCTGTAACTTCTTCTTCTTCGCCGGCAACGGTGCATGTCTTTATCTTCCCCGACTACGGTTCAGCTTGCTACGACAAGATTAATCGACAACTGTCTTCTTCTTTCCCGACCACCCCACTTCGTTCAATCCTCTAAATATCTTCTTCGGCGATGACGATAAACATCATCATCCCCTTTTCCCACATTTTCTTCTTCTTTGAAGAATACAGGGATATTTTTTCCCCAATATCCATCAGGTATGAAACCAAACCCTAACCTAAATGTTGAACAAATTATGAAAAAAAATTTAGTAACAGTTTGACTAGTTTTAGTTCGACATTGAACTATATATAACCAATTGAATCAATTTTTCATTGACACTTTTCCCTCTACAGTATACAAGTGGTCCTATAGAGCCGACAAGTGAGCCCTACAGAGCTGGTTTGTCGACCACTTGGGTATGTGAGTCTGTGATGTTTTTTGCAAAAGCCCCTTATTTTACCAACTAATTTGTAAATAATTATTTCTTGTCTATAGGTTGTATGCTGCATCTGTGTTTAAATGATTAAGTTTATTGTCCATACAGGTATGATTTTCCCTTTTTATTGGTCTTTATCATCGAAATTTGTCCATTCCTATTGTTTATTGGTATTTCTCCATACAAGTGGTCCTATTCGTTTATTGTTAGTGACTTAGTTTAGTGCTTTAATAGGATTTTTTTAAAGAAAGATTTATCAACTTGTTGCATCTTCCCTAATGAAGGCTAGAACAACCTTTAGGGATACCTTTTAAGTTGTTTAAAATTTTCAGTTAATCATGTAACTTTGTTTGTGGCCTACGTATGTTTCTTTTAGTACGTGAAGACAATAATGGTTGTATTAACCCTGAGGCTTATTTTTTTACCAAATTCTACCCCTGTTTTGGGATTTTGGGGGTAGTATTAAAAAATGAGAAGCTTCATTCAATTAGCTCCCCAAACACCAATCAGACTAGAGTCACCAAAGTAAATCAGATAAACAAGAGCCATAAACCCAACATTCAACAGAGAGAAAATAGTCACCTATAATAAGGAACTGCAAAACCTCAATCTAGAAACCTGAAAATAGGAGCGAGCAATAACAATCAGAAATACAAGCCTCAACCACAAAAACATAAAATACCCACAAAGCAAAATTTTAATCAAATTGCCCCCACTTATTCTTCCAACCTGCCTGGAGAAGTAAATTTATTTCTCCATTTCTTCTACTCTATTTTTGTTGTAGGGAATCAATCTCTATCATGTTAACCCTGTGTTGCAACCTTGAGGGTTAAACTACAAAATGTATGGTGGTAAATAACTGATTCATAAGCCCCCCAGCCAAATAGCTCCATTCCATTCTAAGTAAAATCTTCCTATTGTTTTTTAATAAAAAAAAGTTTTCTCACTATGATTTTAATAGTTTTATTTTGATTTCTGACTATGGAAATTCTTAATTTTTCTGCACATTCAACTTATATATCAGAACATTATCAAGCATTGGACTGAAAGGTTAATTTCAATTTCTGCACCTTCTTTGACTTACAGACACTGTAAGTCTTCCATTGTGTTTTTCCTGCTCTTTCTTAACTGCTTTGTGCTTTTGTTTGACTTTATGTAATCCATGATATATTATCTAATTGCTTTTTTTTATTTTGTAAACAGAATTATCAAGATGGCAGAAAAGATCAGTATCTATTACAAGTATGAGGAGGAGATAGAAAAAAAAAATTAGTTGATGAAGATTGTTTCAGCTGATAGACCTAGTCCATACTGCTTATTGTATATTTCTGAGAACCATTCCAGATGGCAAATCTGTGAGCTTTTCAATTAGGGTAGAGATTCCCAATGGTGGATACTATGAGGTCAAGTGTGATGATGATGTATTGGAAATCCTGAAAATTTGTAAAGCAGAGGGTAGAGCTATTCTCTTGGAAATATATGAAATAAATATGGGTGAAGCAACATTGGAGAGTTACAAAATCAATGAATATGATTCAGCAATGATAGGTAGACCACCACTATCACGTAGGCAATCAAGGAAAACAGTTGTAAGTAGGCCTACGAAGAATAGCTTGTCCATCACTACAAGTGCACCTACCACTGCTAAAACTGTTGGCAGTAGTAGTGGTAGCAGGAAGAGTAAAGAACTATGTCACACCCCAATTCTAACTGAACTAGAAGTGTGAGTGAACCGTCACTGAACCAACGGTTCACACCAGGATCTCAATAAGACCGTGTCTACTCATACAAAACATTGCACATAACCATAATCAAAATATAATAAAATACAACGGAAGTCTTAAATTAAATGAACTGAGTACTTCTATTGATAAATAAATTATCCACTTATTCAAAATACCAAAACATAAATAATTATCCTTACATCCCAATTATAAATCCAACTGAATATAAATAAAAGAAACAAAACCAACATCCTAGAGGTATACGCAAAAAGGGCACTCGCATGAAGCGTCATGCTTGTCCTCCCCTGCTTGCACTTCTAAAGCAGCAACACCTCCATATACTGGAGCGTCCATGTAGTCCTCGATAGTATAATCTGCATCATCATCTAAAAACATGTATATATACAAAGGTGAGCTCACAACTTAGCTCAGTAAGACAATCAGACAATGCAACAAACACATGCATGAGTAACATTCACATTATGGTCTGGTTTTAAGTTTACAATATGCTATAGAAAGGATTGGAGGCCACCACACCTCTATACACGAGTGTGTGAAGCTGCCTAATGGATCAAACACCACTGCCTTCCCACATGCACCCACCATGGAATAGAGATAGAGCTAAAGCATCCGGATCAAACACCACCAACACTTCCCCTGATGTCCTACCCATACCAATACGTAAGCCCCTATTGGCGAGGGCTTGCAACTGGGCTCGCAACTAACCAATCCTATATGTCATCACAGTAGGTCCTATCCCAGCATAGCTCCCTACGGCATAAAGATGGAGCTAGAGTCTAGTGGCTAGGCCGGAGACCACAGTGCCACTTCCTCCCCCTGATACCCTACCCGCACCAAGCATGCTAAAATAGAAATGATATGAAAAGATGCTAGTATGAGGATGATCCCAGACCCCAGACCCTTCCCATTCCACACACCAATGAAAAAAATTACATGACTAACAGTCACATCCTAGCATAGCGAGTATACATGAACAATATAATAACTGAAAGTAAAGATGACATGCAAGTATGGACAAACATCAGTCCATAGAATCATAATTATTAACAACGTTTTACTATTATTAAATTATTAGGGTTTAGGTCCGATTCCCTTACCTGACGCTTGTTTGATAACTTGCTCCGCGTCATAGAATCCAAACTCGTTATCACAAGGTCCTACACAATGTTAGGATTGTATTAGAATTAGTTTCTTAGGATTTACGTTGGTCGGAAAACCAACTGGGTCAAAAACACTCCTCACAATGCAGACCAGTCGCAGGTACCGATTATAGGTATCGATCGCGGCACTGTGGGGAAAGGTGCGACTGGTATGATCGATCAATCCCCACAGACCAGTCTCTGAGAGATGCCGGTTGCAGTACCGGTCGCATAAGGTGTGACCGATATGCCTTCGGAAGACCATCAACGCTGTTCTCGCCTTCCGTCGATCACCCCCTATTGATTCTAAGGTTTCTCCTATACATTCTAGGTCTGAGTAACGAGTTAGAGTTGTTTCATACTCCATTCAAGTCCTAGTCCGATGATCCTCAACCTAGAACTTGAATCTAGGGTTATCGACTGTATTAGGGTTTGACGACAAATTTAGAGGTTTAGATCAATACCTCGCCTTGCATGGTATTGATCCATTCATGACTAATCTTCTATAACGCTTAACTTAGAGGAAGGTTTAAGCACTTATCGTTGGTTCGCAGTAGGGTGTTCTTCGTCCAACGGCAACGGCGGCTTCTCTCCCTCCTTCCTTAGTTTTTTCTCCTTCTTCGATCTCTTTCTCCTCTCTAGGGTTTGTGAGGATCAATGAAAGAGATTTTAGGAGGTTTAGGGGTCTTTAAATAGACTAGGATTGAGTTTAGGAAGTCCCCCTTACGTTAGGAAAGTCCTAGGGTTCGATATTTGGAAAGTAGGACCCACAGAGATCAGGTTCCGGATCTAAGCAGTCTGCCTGCGCAGACATACCGGTCGATCGGTACCATCGATTGGTATGAATAAATTCATCTGTTCATCCCGTCTGGCCCGGTGATGATTGGAAGAACTGTTATGACATGAATTAAAGGTTTAGATCGGGTTCATGGAGTGCGGATCTTACAACTCCCCCACCCTTAAATGAAATTTCGTCCTCGAAATTTACATGTAGGTTTCACAACTCCCCTACCATTAAAATAAATTTCGACCTCAAAATTTGTACGTACCTTGTTCGTGGAAAAGGTTAGGGTATTCCTTGCGCATCGCATTCTCTTCCACCCAAGTGATTTCTTCAACATCTTGGCTTTTCCAATGCACTCTTACATAATGGATATCCTTGCTTCGGAGATATTGTACCTTTCGGCTTGTAAGCATCACAGATACCACTTCAAATGTCAAGTCCTCAGTCAAGTCTGGTGGGTCTGCTGTCAAGATGTGCGATGGATCCCAGACATACTTCTTCAATAAAGAAACATGGAACACATCATGAACGCTTGACATGGATGATGGTAGAGCCAGTTGATATACCACATTACCACGTCTGGTCAAAATCTCGTATGGTCCCACATACCTGGGGCATAGCTTCCCCTTCTTATCAAACCGTTTCAGACCTCGCACATGTGATATCTTCAAGAATACCTTGTCACCCACTGTAAACTCCAGATCTCGACGTCGATTATCTGCATAGTGCTTTTGTCGAACTTGAGCTGTCTTCACTTTTTCCTTAATTTGATCAATCGCTCGATAAATTTCTTCTACGAACTCCGGTCCTACAATCCTTCTCTCTCCCATCTCATTCCATAATAGAGGTGTACGACATTTCTTCCCATAAAGTGCCTCATATGGAGCCATCTTGATCGTAGCCTGGTAACTATTGTTATAAGCAAACTCGATAAGCGATAGCTTCTCGTCCCAAGCTCCTTTGAAATCTAAGGCACACGCTCAGAGCATATCCTCTAGGATTTGAATAGTTCTTTCTGACTGCCCGTCTATCTGAGGATGAAAAGCTGTACTAAACTTCAACTTGGTTCCCATGGATTTCTGTAATCCTTCCCAAAACTTTGATGTAAATTGGGGATCTCTGTCAGATACTATACTCTTTGAGATGCCATGAAGTCTGACTATATTATCCACATATAGCTTGGCCAGCTTCTCCATTGTATACTGAGGTCTGACAGTGATGAATCGAGCTATCTTGGTAAGTCGATTGACTATAACCCACACGACATCCATTGACCTTGGTGTCAAGGGTAGGCGAGTGACGAAATCCATTGTGATACAATCCCACTTCCATGCTGGCTCCGATAGTGGTTGTAGCAAATCTGTGGATCCCTATCTTTCTGCCTTAACTTGCTGGAAATTTAGACATTAGAACACGAATCAAACTACATCCACTTTCATACCCCTCCACCAATATAGTCTTCTTAAATCATGGTACATCTTGGTGCTTCCTGGATGTACCGAATATGGGGTGTAATGAGCTTCTATCAATAACTCTATCTCGGATATTTGAGTTCTCACTCTCAGGTATACATAATCGTCCACGATACCTGAGTATCTTGTTTGAATCCAAGGTAAAGTCAGGGTTGCTTTTACCCTTCTCTAGATCTTTTTGCACAGTCTTGAGGTGTGGATCCTGTAGGATTGCTATTTTGACCTCATCTATTAGATCCGATGAGATTTTCAAAGCTGCGAACATCAATGTGAAATTATGAATTAAGCCATGTTCCACTGCATCTCCTGCAGTCTCTACTATATGCTCTTCATCATCCTCTATTGAGCCTGAGGTTGCAGCACACAATGCAACGTTTGTACTAGGTCCTGCCTCTGGTTTCAATGCCCACTTTCTGCTTAAGGCATCAGCCACAACGTTTGCCTTGGACGGTACTGGATGTCACAATCATAATCTTTTAATAGCTCCAACCATCTCCTCTGTCTCATTTTCAAGTCCTTTTGAGTAAAAAGGTAAGTTAAACTCTTGTGATCTGACTTAATCTGAAACTTTTCACCATAAAGGTAGTGTCTCCAAGTCTTGATTGCGTGAATGACCGCTGCTAACTCTAGATCATGCGTAGGATAGTTCTTCTCATGCTCTTTCAACTGTCTTGATGAGTAGACAATCACTTGTTCTCCTTGCATCAACATACATCCAAGACCCAACCCTGAGGCATCCGTATATAGGGTGAACGGCAAGCCTGGTGCTGGGATGGTCAAGATAGGTGCAGAGACTAGTCTTGACTTCAGAGTCTGAAAGCACTTCTCACACTCAGCTGTCCATATGAACCTTTCTCCTTTCTTAGTTAGTCTGGTAAGTGGAATGGCGATTCTTGAGTAGTCTTCCACGAATCTTCTATAGTAACCAGCCAATCCAAGGAAACTACGAATCTCTGTAATTGATTTTGGTGCATCACATCCTACTATAGCTGTAATATTGCTTGGATCTACCTTGATACCATCTGCAGATACTACGTGACTCAAGAAGGCCACTTCCTTCAGCCAAAATTCACACTACTTGAACTTGACGTAGAGCTTCTCCCTTTTTAGTCATTGTAGGGCTACTCTCAAGTGTATTGCATGAGTCTCCCTGTCCTTTGAGTAGACCAAGATGTCGTCAATGAATACGATGACCGAAGTATCCAACATGTCATGAAATACTTGATTCATCAGTCCCATGAACGATGCTGGGGCGTTGGTCAATCCGAACGACATTACAAGGAACTCATAATGTCCATACCTCGTCCTGAAAGCAGTCTTCGGAATATCTCATGCCTTGATCTTCAGTTGGTGATACCCTAATCTAAGATCAATCTTCGAGAAAACCTTTGCACCTTGCAACTGATCGAACAGATCATCGATCCTAGGCAAAGGGTGTCACACCCCAATTTCGACTGAACCAGAAGTATGAGTGAACCGTCACTGAACCAACGATTCATACCAGGATCTCAATAAGACCGTGTCCACCCATACAAACCATTGCACATAATCACAATCAGAATACAAATAATACAGCGAAAGTCTTTAAATAGAATGAACTGAGTATCTATTATTAAATTTAAATAAAGTAATCAATTATTCAAATTCCAAACATAAACTAAATATCTTTACATCTCTTTAATCCAACTGAAAATAACTGAAATAAATAAATAAAATCAAAGGTACACGCAGAAAGAACACTCGCATGAAGCGTCATGCTCGTCCTCTCCTGCCTGTACATCCAGAGCAGCCACGCCACCATACGCTGGAGCGTTCACATATTCGTCCACCGTTTAACCTGGATCAACATCTAAAAACAATGTATATACAAAGGGTCAGCTCACAACTTAGTTCAGTAAGACAATCAGACAGTTTCATAATATTATGCATGAGTAACAATCATTTTATGTTGTGGTCTGGTTTAAGTTTGCAATGTGTTATAGAAAGGATTGGAGGCCCTCGCACCTCTATACACGAGTGTGTATCATCGCATAGTAGATCACACCACCACCGACCCACATGCACCCATCATGGAATAGAGATAGAGCTAAGGTATCCCCGTACCTCCCCTGATACTCTACCCATATCAATACATAAGCCCCTACTGGCTAGGGCTTGCAAACTGGGCTCGCAACTAACCAATCCTATATGTCATGTCATCAATGTAGGCTCCATCCTAGTACAGCTCACTACGACATAGAGATAGAGCTAGAGCGTGGTGGCTGGGCTAGAGACCACAATGCCACACCTCCCCCTGATGCCCTACCAGCATACTAAGACAGAACAATACGCAAGTAGACCCTATCCCAACATAACTCCCTATGGCATAGAGATAGAGCTAAAGCATCGTGGCCAGACCAGAGACCACATGTCAGAGACCACAGTGCCACAACATCGTGGCCAGGCCAGCGACCACATGCCAGAGACCACAGTACCATGACCTTCCCCTGATGCCCTACCCGCACCAAGCATGCTAAGATAGAATACTACAAAAAGGTGCCAATGTGAGGAATGATTCCAGGCCCCAAGCCCTTCCCATTCCACATACCAACGAAAACAACCACATGCCTAACAATCACATCCTATCATATGGAATATGCATGAACAATAATAATAACTGGAAATAAAAGATGACATGTGAATATGCACAACCATCACATCATATATTCAGGGTTATTATTAACAATGTTTTACTGTCCTTTATTTATTAGGGTTTAGGTCAGATTCCCTTACCTGACGCTCGTTTGATATCTTGCTCCACGTCGCAAGATCCGAACGTTCTATCACAGAGTCCTACATAATATTAAGGTTCCATTAGAATAGTTTCTTAGGGTTTTACGTTGGTCAGAAAACCAATAGAGTTCAAAACCAGCCTTTCAGAGCTGACCGGTCGCAACATACCGGTCGCAGCTCTGTGGGAAAACTAGCGACCGGTATGTCTCCGGAAGACCATACATTAAGTTTTTCAACTACCTTCGATCAATCTCCATGGATTCCAGGGTTTCTCCTATCCATTCTTAGTCTGAGCTTTGAGTTAGAGTTATCTCCAACTCATTCAAGTCTAGTTTTGATGATAATCATCTTAGAACTCGAATCTAGGTTTGATGGCAAATTAGGGTTTAATGGCCAATTAGGGTTTAGATCAATACCTGCTTTGCATGATATTGATCCAACCATACTAACTATCCTAGAGTCACAATGTAAGAGGAGTGATTCAAAACACTTACCGTCGACTGATGTAAGGTGAGCGTCGTCGAACGGCAATGGCAGCACTTCCTTCTTCTTCCTAACTCCTTCTCCTTCTCCAATCTCCTTCTCCTCTCTAGGGTTTGTGAGGATCAATGGAAGGGATTCTAGGAGGCTTAGAGGGATTTAAATAGGCAAGGAATTAGGTTTAGGAAGCCTCTTAGGATTAGGAAAGTCTTAGGATTCGGAATTGGGAAAGTGGGACCCACAGAGATCCAATTCTGGATCTTGGTAGTCTGCTGCGCAGACCATATCGATCGACCGGTACCATAGACCGGTACCATCGACCGGTATGAATGAAGTTCATACTTAAGTTGGTCTGGTTGGTTCGATTTCGTACCTGATTGTCATCTGCTCGTCCCATCTGGCCCGGTGATGATCGGAAGACCTATTATGACATAAAATCAAGGTTTAGATCGGGTTCACGGAGTGCGGGTCTTACAATTCCCCCACCCTTAAAAGAAATTTTGTCCCCAAAATTTGCATGTAGGTCTCACAACTCCCCCACCCTTAAAAGAAATTTCGGCCTCAAAATTTGAACGTACCTTGATCGTCGAAAAGGTTAGTGTACTCCTTTCTCATCGCGCTCTCCTCTTCCCAAGTAATTTCTTCTACATCTTAGCTTTTCCAATGCACCTTCACATAATGGATATCCTTGCTTCGAAGTTGCTATACCTTTCGGCTTGAGAGCATCACAGGTACCACTTCAAATGTTAAGTCCTTTGTCAAGTATGGGGGGTCTGCTGTCAAGATGTGTGATGGATCCCTGACATATTTCTTCAATAATGATACATGGAACATATCATGGACACTTGACATAGATGGTGGTAGGGCCAGTTGATATGCCACATTACTACGTCTGGTCAATATCTCGTACGGTCCCACATACCTGGGGCATAGCTTCCCCTTCTTACCAAACCTTTTCAGACTTCGCACCAGTGATATCTTCAGGAATACCTTGTCACCCACTGCAAACTCTAGATCTCGACGTCGGTTATCCGCATAGTGCTTCTATCGAACTTGAGCTGTCTTCACTCTTTCCTTGATCTGATCAATCACTCGACAAGTTTCTTCGATAAACTCCGGTCCTACAATTCTTCTTTCTCCCACTTCATTCCATAACAGAGGTGTACGACATTTTTTCCCATAGAGTGCTTCATATGGAGCCATTTGGATTGTAGCCTGGTAGCTGTTGTTATAAGCAAACTCGATAAGCGATAGCTTCACGTCCCAAGCTCCCTTGAAATCTAGGGCACAAGCTCGGAGCATATCTTCTAAAATTTGAATAGTTCGTTCTGACTGCCCGTCCGTCTGAGGGTGAAAAGATGTACTGAACTTCAACTTTGTTCCCATAGCTTTCTGTAATCCTTCCCAGAATTTTAATGTAAAACGGGGATCTCTATCAGATACTATACTCTCTGGGACGCCATGAAGTCTGACTATATTATCTACATATAGCTTGGCCAGCTTCTCCATGGTATACTGAGGTCTGACCGCAATGAATCGAGCTATCTTGGTAAGTCGATCGACTATAACCCAAACTGCATCCATCGACCTTGGTGTCAAGGGTAGGCCAGTGACGAAATCCATTGTGATACAATCCCACTTCCATGCGGGTTCCGGTAATAGCTGTAGTAAACCTGCAGGTCTCTGCCTTTCTGCTTTAACTTGCTGGCAATTCAGACATTGGAATACGAAACGAGCTATATCTGCTTTCATACCCCTCCACCAATATAATCTTCTTAAATCATGGTACATTTTGGTGCTTCCTGGATGTATCGAGTATGGAGTGTAATGAGCTTCTGTCATTACTCGATCTCTGATATTTAAGTTCTCACTCTCAGGTATACATAATCGTCCACGATACCTGAGTACCTTGTCTGAATCCAAGGTAAAGTCAGGATTGCTGTTACCCTTCTCTAGGTCTTCTTGTACAGTCTTGAGGTGTGGATCCTGTAGGATTGCTACTTTGACCTCATCTATGAGATCCAATGAGATCTTCAAAGCTGCGAACATCAATGTGAACTTATGAATTAAGCCCTGTTCTACTGGATCTCTTGTAGTCTCTATTATATACTCTTCGTCATTCTCTGTTGAGCTCGAGGCTGCAGCACATAATACATCATTTGTACTTGGTCCCGCCTCAGGTTTCAGTGTCCACTTCCTGCTTAAGGTGTCAGCCACAATATTTGCCTTACCCGGATGGTACTGGATATTACAATCATAATCTTTTAATAACTCCAGTCATCTCCTCTGTCTCATATTCAGGTCCTTCTGAGTGAAAAGATAGGTTAAGCTCTTGTGATCTGACTTAATCTGAAACTTTTCACTATAAAGGTAGTGTCTCCAAGTTTTGATTGCATGTATAACCGCTGTTAACTCCAAATCATGCGTCGGATAGTTCTTCTCATGTTCCTTCAACTGTCTTGATGCGTAAGCAATTACCTGTTCTCCTTGCATCAATACACACCCAAGACCCAACCCTGAAACATCCGTATATAAGGTGAACGGTACGCTTGGTTCAGGGATCATCAAGATAGGTGCAGAGACTAGTCTTGACTTCAAAATATGAAAGCACTTCTCGCACTCATCTGTCCATATAAATTTCTCTCCCTTCTTGGTTAGTCTGATAAGTGGAACTGCGAACCTTGAATAGTCTTCCACAAATCTTCTATAGTAACCAGCCAATCCAAGGAAACTACGAATCTCCGCAACAGATTTTGGTGCTTCCCATCCTACTATAGCAGCTATCTTACTTGGATCTACCTTGATACCATCTTCAGATACTACATGGCCCAAGAAAGCCACTTCCTTCAACCAAAACTCACACTTCTTGAACTTGGCATAAAGTTTCTCCTTTCTCAGCCGTTGTAGGGCTGCTCTCAAGTGTGTAGCATGAGCCTCCCTGTCCTTTGAGTAGACCAATATGTCGTCGATGAATACGATGACCGAAGTATCCAACATGTCATGAAACACTCGGTTCATCAATTCCATGAACGACGCTGGTGCATTAGTCAACCCGAACGACATAACTAGGAACTCATAATTCCCATACCTTGTCTTGAAAGCAGTCTTCGGAATATCTCCAGCCTTGATCTTCAGTTGGTGATACCCTAATCGGAGATCAATCTTCGAGAAAACCTTTGCACCCTGCAATTGATCGAACAGATCATCGATCCTAGGCAAAGGATACCAATTCTTGATGGTTAACTTGTTCAGCTCTCGATAGTCGATACATAGCCGTACACTACCGTCCTTCTTCTTGACGAACAATACAGGTGCTCCCCATGGTGATATGCTTGGTCGTATGAAACCCTTATCTAGCAATTCTTGTAATTGGATCTTCAACTCCTTTAATTCCATAGGGGCCATCCTGTACGGTGCTTTAGACACTAGTGCCGACCCTGGCATTAAGTCTATTACAAATTCTGTAGCCCTGTCTGAGGGTAGACCTGGGAGATCTTCTGGAAATACATCTGGGAACTCTTGTATCACATCTATATCTTCCATCTTTGGTACCTCCGCATTGATGTCGACTACAGACACTAGATACCCCACTCCTCCCTTCTCTAAGCATCTCTTAGCTTTTAGGGCGGAGAGGATCAGCTTCCGCTTCCTAGGTAACTTGGTCCCAGTGAAGCTAAACTCCTTTCCCTTTTTATCTGTAAGCACTAACTTCCTTTCACTACATAATATGCTAGCTGAATAATGGCATAGCCAATCCATTCCCAAGATGACATCAAAGTCTGCCATCTCGAGTTGCACCAGATTTGCTTCTAAGTCTTGGCCCTCAATACTAACTGTACACGGCCCATAATATTTAGTCAATGCCACTTCGACTCCTAGCGGAGAGTGAACTATCAAGCTTGGGTTTAAATGCTTGATCGGTAATTCCATTCGCTTCCCAAAAGAAACAAAAACGAAAGAGTGCGTGGTTCCAGAGTCAAAGAGTACTCTGACAGGTATACCAGCTACATTTACAGTTCTTGAAATTTAATTATCCCTTAGTTCTACATGCTCACACACAATAAAGTTGTAAGTTAAATAGTAAGGGGTAAAATCATACCAATGACCACATCAGGTGATGCGGATGCCTCTTCAGTAGTTACTGCAAATACCTTTCCTTATTGTGGAAGTGTTTTCCTAGGTAGAGTGCAGTTTCTTGCAACATGACCCAGGTGCTGGAAGTTATAGCATTTGATCTTTGGATTTTGTCTAGCGAACAGTGGCATAGGTGGTGCAGTATTGTTCCTTGCAGGAACTGTAGTGGACTGAGCCCTGTATGGGCGGAATGGTCTATTATTATCGTCACTTAAAGTCTCAGTAGTCGGTCTCTTCAGTCCCCTATTCTGAGCAAAGAAGCTGTCCTTCTGACTTGATTCTATCACTCTCGCAACCTGTACAACCTCATTATAAACCTTCTTTTCCATACCCAAGATGTGCTCTCTAATGCTTCCACGCAGCCCCATTCTCACACCCCAATTTCGCACTATTCAGAATGGTGTGATGAACCGTCAACAAACCAACAGTTCAACCAAGATCTCGAGTAGGCTATATCCGTTTTATCTAAACCTCATACATCCACATTCATAATCAAAGTAAATACACAATAGCGGAAGTCTTATAATAAAATGAACTGAGAAATCTAAATATGATAATCATATTAAAATATCCATTCAACAGAGACATAAATAAAATACCAATTACATGTCTTTACTAAATCCAAATAATTAAAATAAAATCTAATCGAATACGCATGAGTTGCACTCGCAAGAGGAGTCATGCGTATCCACTTCGTCTTCAACTTCCATCGCCGCCATGTGCCCGTACATTGGAGCGTTGACATAATCTTCGACGGTGGTACCTGCATCATCAACTAAAAATATTCGACGTCGAGAGGGTGAGCACACATCATGGCTCAGTAAGGAAACAAAACATTGCAACAACACAGGGTGCGGAAGTCCGCCCAAAGGTTAACATTTATTGTCGTCCCCATCCACCCTACCATGAACATTGTACAGCAAAGGTTAACATTTATTGTTGTACAGTGCCATACCAATATGTAAGCCCTGTTGGTGAGGGCTTACAAACTGGGCTCGCAACTAACCAATCCTAATGCCAAATAGTGTATCCAAGGCCTTACCCCAGCATCCCTCAGAACGCCCATAGAGATAGAGCTAAGGCCCCCTGGTAGAGTCAGAGACTACAAGGACCGAGACCACCTCCCCTGATACTCTACGACGTAATAGTTCTGCTAAAGTAATGGCGATACGACGATGCTAATGCACAAGACTTGAGTTAGAGATAGAGCTAGAGTGCTGAGGCTCGGCCTATGACACTCCCCCCCGATACTCGCTCGCATCAAGTACACCAACCACACACATACATTCACATGCCTATTCCTATCATCATGGTCATTATCATGTTATAAACAATAAAGTAAATATGTATGAACAATAAATAAAAATATTGGATGACAGGTTGAATGCACATTACAAGCATGTTCGCATAGAATCAAGCATAGCATTGGACTCAAGAAATAAAAATAGTTTGTTATTAACCAATTAGTTTAGGTCTTGTTTCCTCACCTTAGCTTGCTAGTAGATCCTCTTTCAAGCTTTAAGAATCACCTTTATATTGATATTATATTGCTAGAAGACCTAATAAAATCGATAGAATTTAGTTAGATTTTATTCCAATTTTTCCAACTTACTGTTAACTGGGGGTAGCAGGACGGGTCGATGCTAGGGTAGCAGTATACTGCGACCCCCTATAGTAGGGTCGATGGGTCCATCGACCCTAGGTGCGACCCCCCGTGGGTTTGGTTGATAAATCACCTTTCGGTCCATTCTCTCTTGTTTGAATCTTATGGCTTCCTTCCATAGTCCATTCCATACACTTCCTATGGTTTAGAACTACTCTTTACATATCATATGGTTTAGTTGATCTCCTCCATGGTTTCCATTGAAACTTAATCATGGATTGATGGTTTGGGGTTTCTCCTACATCATACTTTTCTCATTAACTATCCTAAGTCTCACAAAATACATAGAATTAGTATTCTTACTTGAGAAGAGTACTCCTTCTCTGAAACTCTTCTCCTTTTGCCTTCTTCTCTACTTTCCTTCTTTCCTTCTTCTCTTTCTTCTCTTCTCTTTCTCTCAATTCAATTAGGGTTCTAAAAGGAGTGAAAGAGGCTTAGGGACGTCTTTTATATAGAGTAGAAACTCCTAAAATAAGCCCCTTTGATATTAGGAAAGAGCCCAACCGAAATTAGGAAAGTTTCCAAATTTCGTTTGCGGCGGGCGGGGTCGATGAGGGGTCGATGATCCCGTCGACCCCTGGTTTTAAAATGTCCGACCCCCGATTAAAAACTGAGGGTCTGACTTTTTGTACTGGGGGGTCCAACCCTACCTCACTGGGTGTGCGACCCTCGCCCCTTTTTGAGTATTTTTGGGTCAGTTTAATACCTGAGATCACGATCTCCTTCACGCACTTGGTACATTTGGCTCGATCATGATGGGTAGACCTGGTTCAAGGTGGTAAGACTGGATTAGATTGACACGGGTCTTACAACTCCCCCTACTTATAAAAATTTCATCCTCGAAATTGTACGTACCTTCTGAATCAAATAAGTGAGGGTATTGCTTTCGCATAGCATTCTCTTCTTCCCTTGTGACTTCTTCTATATCCCTGCTTCTCCAGGTGACCTTGACATAATAGATATCACGGTTGCGTAAACGTTGCACCTTTCGACTAGTGATCTCAATTGGTGCTACTTCAAAGGTCAAATCTTTAGTTAAATCTGGTAGATCCATTGTCAAAACGTGCGTCGGATCCTTGACATACTTCTTCAATAAGGAAATATGAAATATGTCATGTACACTTGACATAGATGGGGGTAGTGCTAACTCATAAGCCACTTTTCCACGTTTGGCTAAGATCTCATATGGCCCGACATATCTTGGACTTAGTTTCCCCTTCTGTCTAAACCGTTTCAGACCCCGCATAGGCTATACCTTGAAGAATACTTTATCACCCATGATGAACTCAAGATCTCTGCGTCGAGTATCTACATATTGCTTCTGATGGTTCTGGGCTGTTCTTACTCTTTCTTTGATAATGTCGACCACTCGACAAGTCTCCTCAACAAATTCTGGTCCAACAAGACTACGTTCCCCAACTTCATTCCAAAATAAAGGAGTTCGACACTTTCTGCCAAACAGTGCTTCATAGGGTGACATCTGTATAGTAGCCTGATAGCTATTGTTATAAGCGAACTCAATCAGTGATAACTTTTCATCCCATGATCCTTTGAAGTCAATTACACATGCTCGAAGCATATCTTCTAGAATCTGAATTGTACACTCCAACTGTCCATCTGTCTGTGGGTGGAATGTAGTACTAAACTTCAATGTTGTACCCATAGCCTTTTGAAATCTTTCCCAAAACTTTGAAGTAAATCATGGATCTCTATCGGATACAATACTTTCAGTTACACCGTGTAATCGCACTATGTTATCCACATACAGCTTAGCTAACCTCTCCAGTGTATACTGGGGTCGTATCGGTATAAAGCGAGCTGTTTTAATCAGGCGGTCTACAATCACCCAAACTGCGTCAACTACTCAAGGAGTCAGTGGTAATCCTGTGACGAAGTCCATAGTGATGCAGTCCCATTTCCATGCTGGTTCTGGTAACGGCTGTAACAGTCCTACCGGTCTTTGTCATTCAGCCTTTACTTTCTGACAATTTAGGCATTGAGACACGAACTTAGCTATATCTGCTTTCATTCCTCTCCACCAATATAGTTTCTTTAAATCATGATACATTTTTATACTTCATGGATGTATCGAATAGATGGTAGTGTGGGCTTCTTTCATCAATCGATGTCTAATGTCTAAGCTTTCTGTTTCAGGTACACATATTCTTCCTTTGTACTTCAGTATCTTTTCTTCGTCAAAGGTGAACTCAGGGTTAGTTCTACCTTTTTCGATGTCTTCTTGTACCGTCCTTAGGTAAGGGTCTGATTTGATAGCTGTCTTCACTTCATCAACTATATCTGGTATAATCTTCAATGCGGCGAACATATTTGAAAACTGATGAATAAACCCTTGGTTGGCTGATCCATCTGGTGCATCTATCACAAACTGCTCATTACCGTGCTTGAATACCTTTCTAGTAGTACACATTGCGGTAGTTATGCTAACCTCTCCCTGAGATTTTATCATTGCCTTTCTACTCAACGCATCGGCTACTACATTAGCTTTCCCCGGATGATACTGGATATCACAATCATAGTCTTTCAATAGTTTCAGCCATCTTCTTTGTCTCATATTCAGCTCCTTCTGATTAAATAGATAAGTAAGACTTTTATGGTCTGATTTAATCTGAAACTTCTCCCCGTACAGATAATGTCTCCATATTTTGACAGCATGTACTACTACCGCTAGTTCCAAATCATGTGTAGGATAGTTCTTCTCATGTGTCTTCAGTTGTCTTGAGGCATAAGCAATTACTTGTTCTCCTTGCATAAGTATACATCCTAATCCCAGTCCTGACGCATCGGTATACAAGATAAATGGTTGTCCTGGAATCGGGATGGTCAAGATTGGAGCTGATATCAATCTAGCCTTCAAGGTTTGAAAACTCTTCTCGCATTTATCCGTCCAAACATACTTCTCGCCCTTCTTAGTCAAACTGGTAAGAGGTACGGCAATTCGGGAATAGTCTTCCATAAATCGTCGATAATACCCAGCTAGACCCAAGAAACTTTTAATTTTTGCAACGCTCTTCGGTGCTTCCCACTTTACAATAGCCTCGATCTTGCTGGGATCTACTTTAATTCCTTCAGCGGATACTACATGGCCTAGAAATGAGACTTCTTTTTTAGCCAAAACTCACACTTTGTAAATTTGGCGTAGAGCTTTTCCTTCCGTAGTCACTGCAGAGCGGCGTTTAGATTCTTCACATGCGTTTACTCGTCCTTGGAGTAGACTAATATATCATCAATGAATACAATAACCGACGTATCCAACATGTCGTGGAAAACCCGGTTCATAAGTTTCATAAAGGTTGCTGGTGCGTTTGTCAATCCAAAAGACATGACCAAAAATTCATAATGTCCATATCTGGTCCTGAATGCTGTCTTGGGGATATCACCATCCTTAATCTTCAGCTGATGGTAGCCTGACCGAAGATCAATCTTTGAGAACACTTTGGCACCTTGCAACTGATCGAATAGGTTATCGATCCGAGGCAATGGATACCGATTCTTGATTGTCAGTTTATTCAGTTCTCGATAGTCTATACACAAGTGAACGCTACCGTCCTTCTTCTTCACGAATAATACTGGCGCTCCCCATGGTGATATGCTAGGTCGAATATAACCCTTGTCCAGTAGTTCTTGTAGTTGTACCTTCAATTCCTTTAGTTCAGTAGGAGCCATTCGATAAGGTGCTTTTGATACTGGTGCGGCTCCAGGTATAAGATCTATTACAAACTCTGTGGCTCGATCGGGTGGTAATCCTGGTAGTTCCTCAGGAAATACGTCGGGGTAGTCCCACACGACATCAATATCTTCCATCCGTGGTGCTTCTTTGGTAAGGTCGACCACTAATACTAAATACCCGACTGCTCCTTTCTCAAGGCACTTCTTAGCCTTTAGTGCTAAGAGTATGAGCTTGGGTTTACGAGGAAGTTTGGTTCCCGTAAAATTGAATTATGCTCCTTCTTTGTCTTTAAATATTAGCTTCTTTTCAGCGCATAATAGGTTCGTAGAATGCCGAGCTAACCAGTCCATTCCCAAGATGACGTCTAAGTCTGCCATCTCAAGTTGGATCATGGTTGCATCTAAGGTTTTCTCGTCAATGAGAACTGGACATGGCCCATAACCTTTTTCTAACTCTACTTCTAACCCCATCGGTGATCGTACAAGTAGTTTGTAGTCTAATGTTTTGATGGGTAAATTCAGCTTCTTTCTAAATGACACAGATATAAAAGAATGAGTAGCTCTTGAGTCAAAGAGTACTCTGACGGGTATGCCATTTATAGGTACGATACCAGTGATTTATTTTAACTTAGTCTACATGCTCACACAATGTAATACAACTTAAAAGGTTTCAGTCATACCTGTGACCACATCGGGTGATGCGGTAGCATCCTCAGATGTAACAGCATAAACTCGTCCTTGATGTAGCTGCTTCCTGGGCTTAGGACACTCCCTTGCCATATGCCTCGCTTGATTGCAGTTATAACATTTTGGACCTTCAATATTTGGCTTTGGCTACTGTTGAGCTACTGGGGTAGTCTTGGGTGCAGCGGTAAAACTTTGAGTACAGAAGGGTTTGTATGTCTTGTTATTACCTCCGTTGTATGAATTACCAGCTGGCCTTTTTATACCTCTGTTTTGGAGTAGATAGCTCTCTTTATGGCTCGACTCTATAACTCGAGCAATTTGAACAGCTTCATTATAAATCTTCTTGTCTAGGCCCAGAACATGCTCCCTGTTACTTCCTCAAAGTCCCGTGACAAACCTACGAGTCTTAGTGTCTTCCTCTTGCATGCTTAGTGGTGCGAAGAAAAACAGCTCTTCGTAACGCTGCTGATAGGCATCTACTGTCATCTGTCCCTGATATAAACTCAGGAACTCCTTCTCCATAGAATCTTTGAAGCTTCGGGGAAAGTACTTCTCAAAGAAAGCTTCTTTATATATAGCCCAAGTCAATAGGGCGTGCTTGGTTATTAAATAGTCCTTTGTAAATTTCCACCAATGATGTGCATCACCTTTTAGCATGAAGGTGGCACATAACCCTTCTCCTCCTCTGTGATAGTCATCATGAGAAAATTTCTCTCCATTTCGTCGATCCAGTGTGCCGGCCAGAGCGGATCAGACGGTTTTTTGTTGAACTCCTTAGGTTTCATCTTTAAGAATCTCTCGATGAGTCGAGAGTGATCCAGCTGATTAGGAGCATATGCCCCATATATAGGTGGTGGATACTGAAAATTTCCCTACAATACCTCAGGATGTGGTATTGGAATCTGTGCAGCTGGTGGTTGAGGTGTTGGGTGGTTACCCACCGGTGTTGCATTGGCTTGCCCAGCCGGCATAGGTGTAGTTTGTGCCGCCTGGAACATCATTCCCATCATTGCCTACATATGGGCTTGCGCGTGTTGCATTTGTTGAAGTTGTTGTGCCAGATTAATCACCACAGTAGTCAGTTCCGGTGGTGGGGGTGGCAAGTTAGTAGGATTTGCCGGACCCTGGTTTACTGGTGGTGCAACCTGCGAATTACCCTATGCATTTATATTTTCTTGGCTGGCTTACTCCACGGGTGGTGGTGGTGGAACTGCGTTTTGGCTTTGCCTGGTTACTCTACGCCCAGCCATATTTTTCCTCTGATAATGGTGATGCCTGAAAATCATTAAAATACGTGAGGCAATCATTTATACTTCATGTAGATACACTAACCGATGTTATTTTCAAAATTTTCAGATCATTCTGTGAAAAATACTGTCTTTTCTATGCAGGGTCGATGGTGGGGGTCGATGGTATGTCCGACCCTAGGATCGACCCTGGGAATCACTGATTCTTACCAAGAGTCGGGGGTCGATGTGGGGGTCGATGGGTGTCCGACCCGAGGTGCGACCCCTGGTTCTCTGTCAGATTACTGAGAGTCGTGGGTCGATGGTATGTCCGACCCTAGGTTCGACCCCTGGTTTTCTGTCAGATTACCGAGAGTCGTGGGTCGATACGGGGTCGATGGGTGGGTCGATGGTCCCGGGTCGATTCTCCGACCCCGGACCAAAAATCAGATTTTTAAGGTCCGATTCTCGAGTTCATTTTCCATTCTTCCTCCTCCGTTTCGACTCGTCTCCTTCCTCCGAGCTACCGGTGCCAACTCGTGTCATTTGGGTTCCTTGTTTCGACCTCTACACCTTCCCTACAGGTATGTATCTTACCTTTACATGTTTTTAGGTTTTCTTTTCTAGGTTTTCACCCGTATATCTCGTTTTCTTTATATTAAAATTTTTTCAGTCGTAAAAATTCGATTTTTATTGGGGGCTTTTGTTGTTGGTGAGTCAATGGATGAAAGCCCTTAAAAATATTTGAGTTTCATCGGTTGGTTATCGAGAAACTCGAAATTTGCCCTTTTTGCCCTAAATTGTCAAGTTTTTTGAATTTCTCGAAATTTATTCAAATTGAATTCCGTTAGCTAGAATTTCCAACTGTATGAGTATTGCAGGATAGTTTAGAACCTACGTAAGTCCTCCTGCCCACGTGTATGAGTGAAAAGTGAGGCTTTTGGCCAACTTACGTCGTTATAATGTCAAAATTTTGGATTTTTCTACCTTACTAATCCATTATCTGTTTTTCCTTGTGGTTTGCAGATATTATGGCCCGTACCAAGGTTCCTAGTGTTCGCGACCGTCTTTGCTTCCGTACTAATGAAACTGAGGCACAATATGCCCACTTTGCTCGTAAGAAGGTAGAGGGAGGCCACAAAGTGGACTTGGCTGAGTTAGCCTTGTTCAATGTGGAGAGAGCCTTTGGTGATATGGGATGGCTCCCTGTCATCACTTATGACGTGTGTACCCGTCCCGACTTGGTACGCTAGTTCTACTGTAATCTCTAGGTGGTGAGAGATTACAATGATGTGGAGAGGGGTGAGGAGCTTCGCATCATGAGCTACGTCAAGGGGGTTGACGTCTCATTTGATTATCGGCAACTAGCCGACTTACTGGGCATTTCCTATGCTGGCCCCATGGTGTTCTGCGCTCCTGGAGAGCCCTAGTTCTTTTCTCTACAGATGAGGGCTGAGATCGATAGCCAGCTCATCCGACCTGATCGCTGGCAGATGAAAGCGAGTTGCCTGTGCTCAGATCCACGAGTATATTGCAAGATCATCCAACATAACCTGATACCGCAGAGTGGTCATTACGAGAGGATCTCTCAGTTGACCCAATATCTATTATACTGTATATGCACTAGGCAGTCCGTCTGCCTTCCATACATCATCATGCGTACCATGATCAGTGCCACGTTGCCCAGTCACACTGGCAACCTTTCTTACGGATGCATGATCACTACCTTGCTTACCCGCCTGGGGGTTGACTTAGTGGATGAGAAGATTTAGGAGAAGTCCTTCTCATCGCCTCTGGATTGGGATGCCATCTGTAAGATGGGCATGCGGGATGCCCAGGTCAGTGATGAGGAAAGGAACGCGATGGTGCGCCCTCGCACTCGCGTAGAGATGGCTGACGCTGAGACAAAGACAGCGAGCCGATCCGGAGTTCATAGGGAGCCTACTGGTGATGATGACCGTCTGTATATGGATGTGGACTCCATTCCACCTCCTTCACCTACACATGCTGCTGGAGCTAGTACTTCTTATGCGGCTGGTCCTTCTCATGCGGCTGGTCCTTCACACCCACCTTCTGATATGATG